>LUGF01052179.1:71215-83153 GCA_001625245.1 Calycopis cecrops | reverse complement strand
TTTATTAATATAATTAAAACGAATATTTCGCGCTGCATTCCTATTAAAATACGTGCTCGCGAGACTCTCGACTCGCGGCGAATACGCCGCGAGTCGAGAGTCTCGCGTGTTACAAGCGTATCACGCGCGTAATACGCCGCATCTGGACGCGTCGTATGCAGCTCTAGTACCTCGACAACGCGGCGAATGCTTACGCGCGTAAGTTACGCGCGTGATTCGCTCAATCTGGACGGGGTCTAAGCTGGCGCGACAGTAACAAATCACACATCGGGCGAGGCCAATCGAAGTTGTCATTTAAATTCAAAATTCAAACTCGATTTAAGTGAAACTTTTTTGTATTTAAAAAAAAATCATATGACATGTTTTGTCATTGTCACTACGGCTATGAATTTGTGTAATAAATCAATAATTAGGTTTTACTTCAATTGTGTGGACTAAAGCACACACTTTTTTATTGTATACGATGGCAAATGATCATTCGGAGGTATTTTCTTGATTGCCGACGCCAACAAAACAACTTTCCTCTTTATAATATCGGCAAGATAAACATATATGTAATTCAAATATAAAGATCCGTGTTGTACATCAATATCTATTTAAATTAATCGCATGTTATGGCGTCAGTGGCACGAATGTGTGATTTTATAACTGCCAATTTGGAAATCCCATAAGGTGTTGATATTAATGTTGTAATAAACAAACCTATAATCGCTCTTCATAATAATTTCTGGCGTTAAATCCAAATTTAAATACAACTTGATTTTTTTTATAGCACAGGAGGCAAACGAGCAGTTGGGTGCCCTGATGTAAAGTAATCACCAACGCCCACATACATCCGTAACACCAGAGGTCTAACAGATGCGTTGCCGAACTTTGAGTAAAGAATAAGCTCTTTTCTTGAAGATCCCTAGGTATTTTTAGATAGATTTTATGTATTCTTCTATTTAACTATCCTTAAAAATTATATAGCTATTTCTAATTTACTCTATTTTCGCAAACGGCGTGTTATTCTTAAATAATTGATTTTTCAAAGTTTTGTAAATGTCAATTAATAAGTTCTTGCAGTAAGCCAACGATATTGCATTTGTGTATTGCAGTGCGTATTAGTTTACGAATGTATGTTACATTTAGTTTTTTGTTTTTATGCTCTGTGTGGATTAAATGTGCATTACAAAGTTGCCTTTAGCATTTGATGTTATGGGTTATGATTAGAGCCAAATAAAGTATGAATTAACTTAAACGAAAAACTAATTTGACTGGTCAGACTTTTTACAATTTACGTTATTTGCATAATATTAGTACCAACGTATCAATAGCCAACAGAGGCGCACAAAAAAAAAATTGTTTTGGTCTCATTTTAAATCCATCCATAGTAGTGATAAAAAGTAGAGAAAATGAAAAAATTATGTATTATTGTCATCGAATAACGGACTATAATAATTGATATTACGCATCTGTATGACCTCTATGGGTATGCGGATGTCTATGGACGTCGGTAGCCATCAAATTGGCTCCGATTGCTCGCTTGCCCCTTACACTAAAAAAAACGGAACTATTCGATAACAAATACACTACAAAAAACGGAACTGTTCGATAACAAATATTTGAATAGTAATATTCACCTGTGACCCATTAGTTTGCCACCTATATACATATACTTACCAACATAATAATATACTATAGCTCTGTTATGACATACAAGCTGCACCCCTGGGTTTCACCCGCGTAAATTTCGATACCGTCGAAAATCATCTCATGGCATCCCATAGGAATTTTTTTTCGGGATAAAACCTAACCTATGTGTTAATGCATATTTGATATTACTCTCTATGTGGGTGCCAAATTTCATGAAAATCGGTACTGCAGTTTTTGCGTGAAGGAGTAACAAACAAACAAACATACAAACTTTCGCATTTATAATAATAATAGGATCACATGAGACAGTTCCGCACAATCGGCGACATGTGAGCCATAAAATACGTTAACCTTTGGCGAGGGTGTGCGCCCCGCGCCTGGGCCGTTGAAGTGAGTAACGGATAACTCCCTCTTGAATATCAACGGCGACAGTTACACTCATTACGATAGCTGTGGATTTGGTTTTTTAATGGGATAGGGGGCGAACGAGCAGGCCACGTGCTGGTGAGTGTACGACGTGCAATGCAGCAGTATCGCAGATGCATTGACGGCATCTAGTTTCTTTTTCTTTAATAGTAAAGTGCGGCACACAAGCTACCCTTCTTTCGTCATTCCTTCATGCGCCACCCGATATTTACACACCACACAAAAATTCTACAGCACAATGTCTCTTCACGGTTCTATTTTTTTTTTGATATAAGAGGGCAAACGAGAAGCCGGAGCCATTTTCATGACTACCGACGCCCACAAACATCCGCATAGAGGCTATACAGATGCGCTGCCCTCCTTTCTCCTCCCACCTCCATGGGCCACCGGCTACTTACACACCGCACGAAACGCGACAGCACAGCTGTCACTTCACGCCAGTCTCGTGTAAGCGAGAGGTACCTCCCCGGTCGTGCCGGCCCAATTCGACTGCATGCAAGCATGCAATGTGGCACTACCTCTTACCAAAATCTATATCGTGTAGGAGACGTACCTCCCTGATCGTTGGGGTCTAATTCGGGGGCCTTCCAGTTTAGCACCACCTCTTACACATTAATGAGCTCTTTTATTGGAAATCTCTGTCGTATTCTGAAATAGGGGATGGGGCTGTTTCCGTTAAGAAGTAGTGCACAGTATGAAATCTATATCCTACTTAATATTATAAAGGCGAAAGTTTGTGAGTGTGTTTGTTACTCTTTCACTAAAAAACTACTGAACGGATTTTCATGAAACTTTACAGTAATATACCTTTCATATCAGAATAACATAATAAGTTAAAATTTATAGGGATTTTTTATAATTTGGTTATAATATAACGATAACTGTCAAGTTTGTCGGAAAAAAATCAGCCCCCTGAGAGCAATATTGGCGTGCGCTGCCCTAATCTTTGGAGTTACACAAAGAAAATTATTGCAGAATTATTTATCTTAAATAATTCTAAATAAAAGTCCGCGACAGCATATATCTATCTTATATGTGTAAGTCACTATGACCAAAATAGTGAACCAAACATTCAATTAAATTGGATATTTTTTAACGATGCACATTTTAGAATATTTATCGAACTCTTATGAAAATTGATACATCTGTCACTTTACGTATTGAATGTAAATTAACTTTGTCTTTTACACTAAGTAATTTGGATGAATAGATTAAAAGTTATTATCACTATAAGATTGACAAACGGAATATCTAAAGGACGCAATCTCAAAAATGCGCGGCGATAAATTCGATTCTCAAAGCGATTTACTGTTTCATACAATACGTATATATTTAATATAATAAATATTTAAGTATAATATTAGAATAATATATATTTCAGTATATTATTAGATTATGTATAATAATAACAACACCATTTTTGAATCCAATCCACGCGAGCGAAGCCGCGGGCGGAAGCTAGTATTATATAAAACTCAAACGTGACATAGCCATCTATCAACGCACAGCCCAAACCACTGGACGGATCAAGCTGAAATCTGGCATCCAGGTAGATGTTACGACGTAGGCATCCGCTAAGAAAGGATTTTTAGAAATTCAACCCCTAAGGGGGTGAAATAGGGTGTTGAAGTTTATATGGATTTCTTAGAAATTAAACGCGGATGAAACCGCGGGGCACTGCTAGTTGTACATATAGCACACTAGTGGACTTCAGAAGTCCAAGATGGTGACCAGTGCCGGATTAAACTCTGCTATGGCCCACGGCTTGAAAACCTTGGACCCATTTTTTTTACCTTTGTACGTGTAAAAATGATCTTGAGGCCATCAAGCTTTACGCGGCTCTGGGCTACAGGCGCTTTAATCCAACACCTGGATCTGGCGGTGATGGTGGCGGTGGACATTTGGACTCTGGCGCAAAGTTGCTGGAATCTAGCTAATAGGTATTTTTATGGACCTGAATTTATGCTGTAAAATATAAGAGAAGTCTGCTACATCTTCAACAAATTGCTAAGCGCTCGTCACGCGTTTTTTTTTCGTATGGACCTGCTCTACAGGGGCATTAGAAATTTCAACTGTTCTTTCATCGGACTAGTGAAGACTATTCTGTCTTCTGGATGACTAGCAAGTATTAGTAACTCGAAGCACTGTCCATTGAATGGCGGTAGTAGATGTACAGCGACTGTTATCCTGGAAAAACTCCTACGTTACTAGTATAATAACTCCCCTAATGACAATACGGTTCCTAGCACCTGCCTATACTAACGTTTTATTGTGTAGGGGGTTAGTCGAGCAGTCGGAGTCCTTTGATGACCCCTGACATCTATTAACAAGCTTACAAATTAAATGTGTGGCGGTTCTTCCCCCTCATAGCCGAATGGCCATTCGTACTCTTACATATTTCTACTTCTGATCAGCCGTATGTAAGCAAGGGGTTCTTATAGCATTGTAACGTCTAGGTGGCAGGTCAGCATAATGCCGTGGGCCCTGGCAGCAATGCATCATTCCACTACCTTTTACTGTAACAAAATTTGCTTGCACTCTACGAGCCGACCCGTGCCTACTTCGTTGAGCGTTACTTTCCAAAAAAAATGGTTACTTTGGTGTCTTACACAGGTGAAATCACAGGGCACAATTAGTATTTAAATATAGCTTACGTTATGGTTAAATAGTGCAGATTTGTGTTAGTCAATTTTCTCATGGTGTATGTAACAAATAAAGTTAGAAACTTAACCTCTTTATAATATTGAGTTTAGTCCACCCACAGAAATTATTCAATCGTAAAGAAATAGCCTATGTATACTTCCTGATGATCTACTATTAGTGAAAGAATGGTTATAATTGGTCCCGTACTTCTGAAGCAAACTCGATACAAACAGATAAAAATATCTTTCCTCTTTATGTATTAGTATAGATATACATATAAAGTACAAAGATGACGCAAAGAAAATAGTTTTCCTTTCCAGTTTGAAAAGTGCGGAGTAGTGAAAAATAGAGGCAGGCACTTGAGCGTGAGAGCTTTTGATAAGCTAACGAGCCGAGAGGGCGATAATGGAGGCGGGACGAGAGGACCGCTTAACGCCTTTCAAACTCACTCGAGTCATGTGCTCGAGGAATATTACTTTAGAGCTCTAATGTGAATTTACGTTAGTACTGCTTGTAGGTTTTTTGAAATCGGGGATTAATGAGCAAATGGAGCCATTTAGTGACCGTAAAATCCGCATAAAATATTATGTATAAGTATATGTTGCCCTTCTTTACCCCAGCCACTCTCTATGACAAATCAAAAGTGAAAGTTAATAATGCTTTGATGGTGATTATCAACATAACAGCTACCGCTACGTGGGTATGGAAAAAAGTAAGTATAATTAATAGGAATTTAAAGAAAATATAAGTATAAAATATAAATGTAATTATTAAAATACCACATTTAAATTAGTATTTTTTTTGAGCTGTGGATTAAAAAGCAACCTCTTGAGGTTTCTATTCCCATTCATACGTTGATATAAAACAATTATTTTAACATTTAATTATACTAAATATTTTATCATATTATGTTAGTCTAAAATATGTAAATTATCTGCACCTAATTGTAGAATAAATTGTGAATAATGAATAATAGTAATAATAATAATTCCGATGAATAAAGGCACGTAATACGAATCCCCTTACAGAAGCACTTAGCTGGCTTTCCTAAAGTAATTACATTTAACTAGACAATAAACATTAATTTACAGACCAGATAAAACAAAAATTAAATGTCATGTCTTACGGAGAAGTGAAGAGCATGGTGGCCAAACCAAAAGAATGGCAATCGCTGCACAGACAAGTTAAGATAAATAGATATTTAAATTCTCCTTATGAGCATTTTACTTGTCTAATTGTAACACATAAATACAGCATGGGGACCTGGTGATCTGTAATACAGGATCAACCTAACTCAGACACCAGCTTCTTACATTTACTTTAAGGTCAAATAGAACATGGTATTGCTAATGTTACATATACTTTTATTGTAAGGAGAAATAAATAAATAAATAATAATAAATATTGACTGTTTAAATGAGAGTAACCAAAATATAATCGGGTAGACTATTATTTTTGGCAGACTTTTTCAGTCAATTTTACATACATTATTTCCTCCCGAAATCCCACATATATTTATAATCATTACCAGCAATAAAATAAGTCATCAGAGTCCCACGCCCAATTCCCATGGCATCAATCTTCCCTGTTCTGATTTCCCCGATACAGGCAGATCGCAAATGTTCGTTATCGAATTACTTCCGTGCTTATGGGCGGTGGATAGGGCACAAATTGCCAAATCTCGGGGGTGAATTTGGAAATGTGTCGGTTTGCACGAAGACCCGCATGTTCTGCCCCTCAGATTACACTAGGGTGGCTAACCCTCAAGTGAAGTGCCTAATTTAACATATGCCTAATTTCGTTAAATGCCCAATACGGTTCACACGCGATATTTTTATATTAAAAATACAGGCCTTGGCTTGGGTATTATAGTGAAGATGCATGTACAATAGACTAAAAATACTATTTATAACGGCCTAAAGCTTTCGATATAAACTTTTAGATCTAGAAAAATAATAGACTGTTCTTGATCTAAAAGTTGAGTTTAGCTTCTAATTTATTTATTACACTGTAAAGTAAAATAGTAATTTTCAGTACGGTTTTTTGACGGTATTTGACTTGTATGTGTGTTTAACAGAAGAAATGAAATGTGCTTTTCATTGGACATTTCATTAACAGTACGTGGAAACACTTCTCATTTGTATATTCATAAACATTTAATATATAATTAGACTAAAATAGATAAAGAAAATAGCTATGATTACATTTTTAAAATAATCAGCAATATATCCTGTTTATCGGCCTGCGGAGTCCATTTATGAGCACCAGCTGCTCTCGGGACCTCTACATACGAGTATATATAGAATATCCGACGTTCCTATTACGGTACTAGAACCACTAGAACTACTAGAACCACTAGATATGAGACACCGCGGCACCCGTATAGCCTGCATGCACTGGCTTTATTTACATTAATGACACACAGGAATCCAAATTAGTTGTGTTACTTGTTGTAGCCGTCAAGCCAGTCCACTTTAAGCCGGGTATTCCTGCACATTTTTTAATAAACTGTTTAAAAGCAGATTTTTCGTAATGTTTCATCGCGTTATTAAATAAGTTAATAAATAATGAACTATAGCGATGAAACATTTTTGATAAAACTTGTTTTTTTTATTTCTTATTTATTATATAAGTACACCAGTTTCCATGCTCCTCGAATGAATAGAGAGTAGCGAAGTTTCAGAAACTGTGTTTACGCTTGTTTATTGTCAGTTTATAAGCTAGTTTAACTTTTTGAATACCCGGCTTTGGTATATTTTAAAATATGACGACTGGCGTTGTGTGTGAACCGTTTCTTTGTCGAGAATAAGCTAGGGCCTAAAACCTATACTTGTGTATCACTTACTTAGGTGGTGTTTATATGTTGAGCACTACCCTCAACATTCACCTAATTTTTCTATCAAAATATAGTTTATGACAGTATTACTTTGGGAATGAGATGCCACTACTAAACTATTTCTGTGTAATAATTTAGTATTTCAGTCATAATAGTAAATTTTATGTGTTTATAGAGTAACTTTAACTAACCGTTAGGGAACTTCCGTGAAGACATCATACCTTTTGTTGTTCTATAAATTTATAATAATATGGTGATTTATTAATAAACAAGAATCGCTGAGTTTGCTTCATCGGTAGTTATCGGGTCAGGGCTAGGGAGTCGGTGGCATATTTAATTGACCTTCAAAGAGTAATTTAAATATAACATTATTTAAAAATAAAACGTTTTCATTTCATGAATACAGTTCACAGCATAAAACTCGTATTACAATAAACAAATTACATATATTTTACCTGCACCTACTTTAGATTTATATCGACAAAATTCATGTTACATCCCTATCCCTACTAATATGATAAATGTGAATGTAAATTTGTTTGTTACTCTTTCACGCCAAAACTACTCAATCAACTATCATAGCACTTTGTACACATATTCTTAGAAAGAACATAGGATACTTTTTACTAAAATATTATACATAAAGAAAAACGCGAGTGAAGTCGCGGGTAAATGCTAGTAAGTACTAAGTTTTAGACGTTTTATGATTGGCTAAGATCTCATCCGTTTACAGAGTTATTCAAAGATCTACACTGCGCTAGCATATGAGTGATCGATTGTGTATTATTACAGTTTCAATCTCGCCATCTCCGCGGACCATAAACATGGTGATTACGCCGTCACTCTTCCACTGCAAAACTGGACATGTATAGTATGAGTTAGTAGAGTTAGTAATTGTTTATTGGGGTTCCGTATCCGAAGGGACCCTATAACTGAGACTACGCTGCCGCCTGCCTGTCAGTCTCTTTGTCACCAGGGCGCTATATCTAATGCATCGTGACAGCTAGACAGTAAAAATATTAACAGACAATGCGTTGCTGTTGCCGTAATAAACATTTGGTAATTTTTTATATCATAGAAAAAAAACAATCTTATACGTGTAGTTCCTTAAAAACGCTATACAATGTTTGATGCTTCGAATATTAGAGTCCGGCTCGCACTTAGCCGGACTTATGTCAAAACAAGAATAACAACAAAATTGTCATTATACAACAATATTAGCATCAACCAACAACTATACTTATTTGCCCGTCAGATATTCCACCATCGCTTATCTGGGCGAAATCAATATGTTAATTGTGTATCAACCGTTCGCCTATTAACGATGGGGAACCCTTCGGATGGGGCGTACGAAGCACCCGCATGAAAGTTACACCGCTGCCAATATTACCCCACGTTAGTAAAAGGGCGCATCTAAATACAACAACCGTTAACCGATAATTATAGTTTTTTTCTAGTTCATTATTTAAATTGATGTTTATGTAGGAGTTAAACGGAAGTACGTTTTGTGTAATGAATTTTACAATATTGTAATTGAACTTAATTTATATAAGTACTAGCAGCGGTCCGCGACTTTGCCTAGTTAAACTCAATACCAAAGTTATTTTTTTAGGAATAAAAGTAATGATCGTGTTATTACAAATGTCTATGTCTGTTATACAAATCCATTATTAATTGAGTTTTTTTTAGCCAAGTAAGTTAAGTAAAAAAACAAAGATTCTTTACCTTTTCGATCTTGAATTTGTATTTGTAAATGTATCTGTCTAGTATACATTTTATGTATAGGTGGTGCGGTGCATCTACCAATAGCAGGACAACTGCGAAACCACATTCAATATCGTTTTGTAGTTTTCACGTGTTGCGCGTACAAACGTACAGACGAATAGACACTGATTAATATCTGACCCTATGGCCCTTGTAAGTCCGGATATTTCTTTTTCTTGTTTATGCTACCTTGGCAACTTAGATACAAAGTAATAATACTAACTAATAATGTAATCTAAGGTGTAAATATATTATTTTTCATTCATGTTTAAATTTTAGCGAGCTCCCATCACCATGGTGTGCTGATAATGACATAAAACATAAATGAGGGCATATTTTGGCGTCAGTCGCCACATGGCCGACAATCAGTCTGAGGCCAATATGTGGGCGGCAGGCGGTGTGAAATAGGCCACTAAGTTTTGTATAATGTCGGTCGTTAAAGGACATGAAAACATATTGTGGGTCAATACGACTGAGCTAGAGGGTTATGGTTTGGGAGTTCGAATACGTATGTTTGAAATTTGAATACTAATGCTATTGTAGTTGGCTTGTACTATACAAGCCAACTGAGAGCCAAAAGATGAGATGTGGTAACATTTTGTCTTATTTCTTACTCAACGTATTAATAAAAAAACAGTTTTACACATTTTTCATGCAGTGTAATCTCCAGTGTTGCCGGTAACCTTTTTCATTGCAACTTTAATTTTTTTTAATATTCGTTTACACTTTTGTTATTCTAGACTTTTCTCTATTAACTACCAGGCAAACTTATTTAATCTATTATAGTTCTTTAATTATTTATATTTACTTAATGGGTTACCAGTGTTAGCCAGCGAGGTAGTGTTACCAGCCTAATTAACTCCATTTAAAGCTTGCCACACAAACGACGCGACGCGACGGTACAAAAACACAGTCGCCATTACAAGTGAGGTTAAAATGAGTTAATTTGCGTGCACCTAAACCCCGAGTCACGTTCAAAAACAAAAGGGTTGCGACCACCGCGGCGCTTTCCGAGAACGCACGCATTTAGCTCGTCCGCCGGCGAAAATAATCTGTGCGTACAAAGTGATTTGCCAGCGTAAACATTTACGAACCGGGGAGCTCTACAACTTTAAATTGTTTTAAGCTTTTACGATTTGTATTCATATTTGTATACTGTAAATGGGACGTAATCGCATACTGTTTTAGTAGAAGTATTTACCTCGAATCTCACCAGTGTACTCGTGACCGCGGCCGTTGCATTACGGCCGAAACGTCGAAAGTCGAGGTTAATACTTCGATTAAATTCTAGAACTTTATTTTTAAGAATACTTTTGGTTTCTATTTTACTGGTTGAAAATATGAATATAATTTCTTAAGTGTTATGTAATAATTTAGTTAAATAAGTTTAAATAAATTCTTAAGAAATAGTAATTGTCAAGTGATTTTAAAGTGAAAACATTTAGGTACTCTAGCCGGGTGAATTCTAAAACTTTCTTTTTGAGAATATTTTTTATTTCCATTTTACTGAGTATGAATATAGCTTCTTAAATATTTCTGTAAAAAATAGCAATTAGAAACAGTAATTTCTTGTAACAAAGTGATTTGCAGCCGTAAACATTTACTCGAACTGGGGAGAAGAGGTAAAACTTTGGGGTACTTATACATAAATCTGTGTGCCTATACCTAATTCTATATTATATATTATTTTTTAATTAGTTACCTATATAGTACAGTACCGATTTTCGGCTACGGCGGTCATCTCTATATTGGCTAGCCAGACGTTCAGGACATATGATAGTGCACAAGTGCACTTTCTGTTTCCTCAATCTTATATTCACATGGAACGGCAGTCCTATATGACCAGACTCTCTGAAGCACGTGGACCTAAACAACGCCAATTTCAGAAATGTATAAAAAATTAAAAAAATCTCAACAACACAATTTGCTCCGACCCTGCATTATAACGCAGGACATCACGTCTGTGGTTGAACATGCTTACCACCAGACCAGCTAAAATGCGTCTATATGAAATATGAATACAAGATGAAGAAAAAACACTAGAACAAATATAAACTAGAACTAAGCTAGATAGACATTTTATGACAGTTTAGCAATTACAAGTGTACAGCAATTATACAAATTGTACGGCGAGTTCTTGGAAGTAAGACACGCACGAGATGTCTGCTCCGATACTGTTGCAGGCAATTATAATCATATCATAGGAACTAATTATGTAATAGTACTCATCATTGCGAAAGTTTGTATGTATTTACCGCAAAACTTGTTTTTGGATGATTTTTGGCACCGATACTTACTATACGATACTTGAGAAGTCCGGTCCCTATGAATAGTGATCGGCCTGTATACATAATGCCCATGTCACAAGAGCAATTTGATTAATATTTCATGCTTAACCACTTTTTCCGGTCAGTATGAAGTAAAACCCCTTTGGGCAAAATAATAAAACAGGTGAAATTAAGTGTATTGTTTAAATATATAATAACGAAATTAAACTTTAACGAACTTCTTATAGGGTAAAGTTATTTTATCTACACTAATGTTGTAACATTCTACTTATGTTTCCAATACTTGACTTATAATGACTACTGTTATAGCTCAGACAACAAAAAACTCAATTTAAGCAATTTGACA
>LUGF01052179.1:46271-57315 GCA_001625245.1 Calycopis cecrops | reverse complement strand
TCTTTTGTTTTCGAATTCTAAATTCAAAAAGATGAAAAAGACATACATATTTTTTTATACAGTCGAAGGAGGTTTGCAAACGACACTACTTAAAAGGCAGCCCTCGTAAAAGTATCAAAACAACGCGTCGTACTAATAAAAGTATAGAAACAAAGTTTGTACTAATGAAAGTATCGAAACAAAGTATCGTACTAATAAAAGTATTGAAACAAAGTATCGGACTAATAAAAGTATCGAAACAAAGTATCGCATTAATAAAAGTATCGATACATATCTTGATGAGTAGAGTACTCACAAGCTATAATTTAGACAATAAGGTGATTCGATTCGATATCAGTACTATTTTATTCGGCCCGAACGATAGTCCGTGGCCAGAAGTGAATATTTTCTCTAAACGAGCCACTTTGTTTAGCCCAAATGGTTCCGACATATAAATCGGAACGTAAGGGCTCACATCTGATAGATTTAGGGCTCTAAAACTAAAAGGTCTAACCGCGTAGAGATAAAGCTGATGACGAAAAAGGGTATACAAATACACTACAATCACTTGAAGACCCTTGAACGCTGAATTAAGTCCGAGGGCCTTACACTCTCGACCAACCTTCGCTACCTTCTCAAGACCACAAACAACTCACAGCAGCTCTTTGCCGTTTGAATGTGTTTGATCTCTTCAAGCGTACGCAAGGTTATTAAATAATATTAGTTACGAGTGCCACACCGAGCTGTGGTCGGCAATATTTATTTCTGGTATAAAGGTACAAACGAGCAGTTGGAGTCGTTTTCTTGACTACCGCCGCCCATAGACATCCGCATAGAGATACAGATGCGTTGCCTTCCTACCCCCCTCCAGCACCGTATCGTGTTAGCGAGAGGTACCTCCCCGGTCGCGCCGGCCCAATTCGGCTGCATGCAGCAAGGCGCTACCTTTTGCTAAAACAGTGTTCGATTTGATCATTTCAAGCGTGTACACAAGGTTATTTAATGATATAAGTAACGAGTGCCACACCTCACTGTGATCGGCAATACATTATATTACAATCAATAATTTAGATTTATGAGATACTGCGTTTTGCCCTGTCGTACTCGTTTAATGTATGTTTGTTGTTCTTTCACGCTAAAATTACGTTACCAAACCGATTTAGATATAAAACACTATAGATTACAATCTGGAATAACTGTAGGTACATAAATAAAGACGTACCCCGTGGTGGTGACGGGGCAATTTGGCTGCAGACCAGCATGCCACTGGCTTTTACTAAAATACTTTACCAATAAGCAGTCATATAAAATTCATAAGTAGGTACCGGATATCCTTGTTATCTATGTATTATCTATATTACATATATTACTATGTATGTATGTATGTATGTATGTAGTATGTATTATCTATATCGATATCTATATCTATATAATATATAAAAATCAATTGCCGTTCGTTAGACTCGCTAAAACTCCGGAACGGCTGAACTCATTTGGCTAATTTAGATTTTTTTATTAGTTGTGGAAGTTCAGGGAAGGTTTAAAGGGTTCGTATTTACGAAAAAAATGATACGAATATAGTAAAAACAACAATTTCTTTTTCCATTGAAACTATTCCTACCTGTCAAACATTTGATGTTCGTACTGTCATGTAGTTCGGAAATCAAATAGTTCGGAAATAGTTTAAAATAAATAACTAAGGGCCGATTTTTCATTCCTTGGATAAAAAGGTGGATAACTAACTATACATATATTAGTTAATAATATCTGTGTGTTTATCGGTGAAATAAATATTTTCAATTTTTCCATCGTCTACATAAAAACTGAAGAATAGCTCTCCTGTCCTGTTCTAACGGCTAGCCGACTGGAGTACTGTGGCCAGGGTCAAGATGAGAACCTGATCCCATTGCATGGTTCCGACGTAGAAGGGACTATTCAGAGACAGCCGGACGGTCTCCAAGGAGGAGAAGTCTGGCCTCCCATTTTAGAGGCTGAAGGTTAGTGTGTATTGCATTCCCGTCATAAGTCTCCTAGACCTATCAAACGTAAATGTATTCCCCTGTGTCGAAAAAAAGGATAAAGTAATGGGTTGACAATTCGACCATATAACATTACACGTTACCATGACAACATATTTTCCAGTGAAGACAAGACAACGTCCGTGGGGTTAGCTAGTTAGTATATAATTATGAGCGTGACAATTTTTTATCACATTTTTTTATTTATTAATAAAATTGCCGTATGTACTCTACAAATTAACATAGGTCTATAAGTTGTAAAAAAAACACCAATTAACATATATGACACGGTAAAAAATGTACACAAGTGTGTGAAATATTGCCAACTCATCAAGTTTTGCGTGTTAATAGCAACGTGGTGAGGAGGAAAATGTGGAAAAAATAACTTTTTGTATATTTGTGTTTTTTATTTAGCAACATATAGTAAGGTTTCGGTTACTAAGTGATTAAACAATTTTAGTTTTTTTGCCCATTCATGCCCATTTACTGATATGTCGATTGGCAGTAATATGTGAGAGGTACCTCCCCGGCCGGACTGGCCCGGTTCAACACAGTATCTCACTCGTGAATAAAGTTTAATTGATTAGGGACTAACGAAAAAACCACAACAATTGCTGTTTATCAGTTATGACTCAAAATGACTCCAGTACACTCTAGCAAAAAATTGTATGTATTTTTTTACTGTCCATAATAACAATGACTAATCCGAACTATATACTTTTACATATGGTGATGAAATAAGGGAGCGAAATATCATGTGGGCTGTGGCGCGGGTGAAACCGCGTGGCGCAGCTATTATAGTATTATAGTACTCTTACTCTGTAGTGCCTCTGTAGTGCCACGCTGCATGCATCCATGTAGCCGAATTGGGCCGGCGCTACCGCGGAGGTGCCTCTCGTAACACGAAACCCGCGTAAACCAGCCGTGCTACCATTTTCGTTAAGTATCCGTAAGGAGGGATGGAGGAGGAAGAAGGGCACGGCATCTGTAAAACCTCTGTGCGATTGCTCGTTTGTCCCCTTATACTAAAAAAAAACAAGCCACAAATCAAAGATTTCGAAATTAATTTGTCAATAAATATGGATCTATATTTTTTGTGACAATAACGAAATGGCACCACAAGAGATGTCAGTAAAGTGGGGCACATCAGACGTATCTGCTGCCGACTTGTGAGATGTGCAGTCGCGGCGTAACAGGAGATAGAAGCATCATCACCACCAGTCAGAAGACATCCAATTAGCCTCCCATAGAGAGTGCCAGGTCACAAGCTGCTCGCATCCGGCGGCTCCCCGCGACACTGACTGTCATCGACCCGGTCATCAGTCCTGAGTCCACCAGGTCGATGATAGTCAGTCAGTTGTACTTTCCCCGTCGTGGCAATCAGTACGGCTTCGATGAAAATGATGAAACTGCAAATTTTATGTTAGTAAGTAGTAGGTGCCTAGTAGCAGTAATAATAATATCCTCCAAGCCGATTTCGGCTACGGCGGCCGTCTCTATAGAGACGAGCCAGATGCGCAGCACATATTATAGTGCACAAGTGTGCGCGCAGACACAAGTGCACTCTCTATTCCCTCATTCTCATATTCCGATGGGACGGCAATCCGACACGACCGGTGAGAGATCAGGCGCAGGACCGACGGCTTAACGTGCTCTCCGAGGCACGGGGGTGTATCACCGTCAACTTTCCTGACTCCGGACTGTTATTAGAAATTGAAAAATCCCAATAACAATTTTTGGTCCGACCCGGGATTCGAACCCAGAACCTCACGTCTGTGGTTGAACACGCTTACCACTAGACCACGGGGCATTCTAGTAGCAGTAGTAGTTAGGTGGTTAGGTGAGAGGTGCATTGCATTTGCAGACGAATTGGGCCGGCGAGACCGCGGAGGTACCTCTCGATTTCACGGTGCAGGCGGAAAGTGACAGCTGGGTTGTCGCGTTTCGTGCGGAGTGTGTATCTTGTGGCCTATGGAGGAGGGAGGAGCATGGCAACGCAAGGGCTTCGGTAGTCATGAAAATGGCTCCAACTGCTTGTTTGCCCCCCGCTTGTTTGTTTGTATAGTAGGTAGTATGTAGGACTATAAAAAATATCGATTCCACCATACCACGGACGCTAATGTTTGTATATTAGTAAAAATATGCTTAAGTTTAGATAAGTAAACACTGCTTTTGTCTTGACGTCTTTTGACGTCCTTTGACGTCATATCACGATTAGCTACAGATAGATAACTACTGCTAAACGCCTGCTGACGTCAACAAAATGCACATATTCGAAAAAATAACAATAGAACCTATGTTTTCGATTTCATAATTTGATTTGATGATCTCAGAAAATACGATATATATCTATACAGCTAATCGCTTCGCGAAGCGTTGCACAGATGTTGTTCAAGTTACACAAACACACATCCACACACATCGCATAAACAGACGTACGGATCTCACTCTGAAAAACAGCTGCAAAAAATTCGATTTTCAAAAATCTAATAAAATAACCGTCCTTTTCATTTTTTTTAATTAATGTTCCTTCTGCCTACCCCATGATATTGGATTTAAGATGTGTTGTTAAAAATTTTAATTTTAGAGGGATTTTAAACATCACACTCACAAATTCGAAATTCAAATTTAATTTGACTCAATAGTAGAAACAGAATGTGCGATGACGCAACAAAATGTTGCCAACCTAACGACATAATTGGTGTAGTCAAAGTTTAATAAACAAATCAAATTCGTATAATGCTATGTTTTTACAATAATTACAATAATGAAGTCGAGCGATTACCGATTCGGTACGTACTACAGTTTGCCCTTTCTAGCAAATGTTTTAATTACATAATATACAATGAGAAGACATATAAATGAAAAACATTTATGTGTTCTTTTTTTGTAACGCCAGGAAAGATAGTTACGCGCTGCGGCCCTGCGCGGGGTCAGATGGATGTTGGACTAACTGCATGAGAAAATCCATAATTGGAGTTGTCAAAAAGGGTTTGTCTCACACTAAAGATTAAGCCCACCATCTAGCGAGAATGGGAAACTCACATTACACTGTCCCATGGTGCAAGGTGAAGTTTCAATCCCACCTCCTCTTCCAGGTCCCTACCTTCACCTCTTGGCCCAAACGCTCTTGGCCCCAACGCTGCATCCTTCAGGTTTTTGCAGGATTACTTAAATGGGCAAGAGAGTTTACTTTGGGCCGCTCCACCCCACCACCACATCACCTTACTAGTAAGCCATGGTCGGGAAATAATACATAAGTAGTAATTAAATAGCCAATGATAACTAGTGGCTGGTTTATCGGTCACCCACTTATAAACATTTAAAGTTATCAATAGAAGTGGCGATGTCAAGTAGATTTTACTTTGTAAACATTGTTGTATTTAAAAGCCTTCGAAAGCCTAGGACATTTTTATTTATTAACTGATCATAATCTAGCTATAGCATAATCTAGTAATATATTAGATTAGTCTTGATAATGCGAATTGTGAGTGCCTTGGGTATATACTGATGATCACAAGTCATGAGAGCTGAAAATTGTTTCGTCGAATTTTTCGTAATTTAATCGATCACAGACATTTGAAAGACAATTGATATTCTTTTAATTAGTGTACACCATATCATACTCTGCCGACATTTGAGGCATTAAAAAATATGTGGTGGATCAGCGCACGTTCGCACTTAAAGGACAGCCGCCACTGATCATGACACAGCAAAAGCCATAGAATATGCAAATAACGTTTGTTTGTCCCCGCGTATGAGGTATAAAGTATGATATAATCATTTTTTCGTCACAGGTTTTATATACTGTGAGAACATTTGCAAATTTGGGATTTAGTAGTCGGAGTACCTACCGACCGAAAAGTACTTCGTTTTATTATTTTTTTTATACTAAGTATAAGGAATAAATACGAGCCGACGGGGTCATTTTCATGACTATCGTTGCCCGTAGACATCTGCATAGAGGCAATAGAGATGCGTTGCCCTACTTCCTCCTGTCCGTTCCAAGGGGCCAGAGCTGGTAATGCTTTGGAAACTATGCACTATCACAATTCTCACTGATTGGCAGGTTTGAGTAAGCTGTCGCCTTCAGCTTTAAAGACTTTGTTATAATGATAACGTCAATTTGATGCATAAATAATAAACAAAGTAGCCAACATAACAAGAAAATAAGTTCATTGCTGGGCGACCAGTTCAGTAAGGCTATATATCAAGCCATACAGCAAATAGCTTTAGAATAATAAGAGCTATTTGCCATTGTAGTGTAGCCATATTGGTCCGATAGAGAAGTACCTGTCACTCACACGATATCGCTTCTTAAGGACAGTAATGATTTAGTATTTTCAAGCTGCTCCCCTCCGTCAGAGGTGGGGAGAGGAGGACACCCACTGTCCTCCTGGCCAAGATAATAATAGCATAACCTATTAATCGCAATATTCCGGTTTGCCTCCTCCCAGACTAGCTGGGAAAGAAGAGGGGGTCTGCACCCCCATCGACCACAAATTACAGAGGCTCGAGCTACCTTAGGGCACTCGCCTCTCATACTGATGAAGCTGCACTGGCCTTCAGCCCTCAGTGTAGATCTATCTAAAAAAAAAAAAAAGTATTTTGTGTGATTTATGAATTTATGTGGTCAATTTAAGACGAAGGTATAGGAAATATGTCTGAATAAGATAAAACCTAACACGCTGAAATCGATAGTGTTAGTAGTTTCTAGAAGGCTCCAACTGCTTGCTTGTTCCCTTTTACATTACATGAACGACGGATAATGATTGATGATGATTACCTATACGATGATTATTCCCGACCCTGAATGCACATGCAATTATTCCTTTGTTGGCCTGACATTGGAAAGTATCGGTATTATAACGCACCCAGCATTTCTTTGTTCTATATAATAGCCCACGCGCACACTGAAGACAATTAAACTGTTTAGGAATATTCATTGGCTCCGATCGACCTTCGCGTTATTATTCATAGTTCACAGCTGGATAGGAGTTACGCAAGAGCATCGAAGAAGACGAAATATAAATGTGAATATAAATGGTATATTTGAAGGTGATTTGAAAACAGTTTTTTGTTTTTAAACTCCACGAAAACATTTGTTCGTTTTCCTAGATAGAATAACCAACAAAATATTTTAAATTTTTAAATCATTTATTTAAAATATTATTTGAAATACTTGCAACAGTCACAACAACAACACGTATATACTTAGGTTCCTACTTTAAAATACAACTGGGCAATTCAAAACTCAAAACATACGGCGTCACATACTATATTTAGTAAGTACATTACATTTTGTTTTATTTTCCAAACCAGCTACAATATCTCCCATTAGGTGTTTATTCACAATGTTCCGAATTGCTTCAATCTTGGTATACGTATCTAAATAATTCATTTTATAAAATAAGATTCAGAAAAAATATGAGCTTTGTCTATAGCTATGTTTGAGTTGCGTAGTCCTTAGTTATCGACTATCCCAGCCGCCAGACACCCAACCCGTTTAATCTTTACTTGTCATATGGAACTTATAAATATACATACAGATGCATTGTACATTCCTCTTTTACGCTGCCTTAAACCACACTCATATTTAGTAAAAAAGCGATTATTAGGTATAAGGTCATCATGTCGTAATGCCATTACGATTTTACAAAGTCTTTCAAAATATATTTGGAACAAGAAATATAGTGTACTAAGTCACACCACCCGCTTATTCACAACAAATATGAGCTTTTATAAAAGTTGCGTTGTTATTAATTGTGGACTACCAACTCATCGAATAGACACACAACAGCCTTGGAGGTACCCCGTCGAATTCCAGTGTTTTGTAAACGTTTTATTAATGATGCCACATTGGAATTGAAAATACATTTGGAACAAGAACTATAGTGTGTGCGGGCCACAACGCCTGCTTACTCACAGTAAATATGAGCTTTTGTTGAATTTGCGTTGTAGTAAGTTGTTGCCCGCTCAGCCGACACACATAACAGCCTTGAAAGTACCGTCGACTTCCAGTGTAGTATTGAAATCGTTTACTCCTTTTAATCTATATTATTAAATATATTTTGAAACTTGCAATCGCATAAGCAGATACATAGCGCCTCCCTCTTGCATGTTGCTCTAAACCCCTTCCGTCCAACAGACAAATTCTCAATCTAATGCACATTAAGTAAACAAAAGATTATAAGATCTCCTTCCCTGTCATACTAGCTCAATTCTACAATAATATCAAAATATATTCGGGATAAGAACTATAGTGTGCGCGGGTCACAACGCCCGCTTACTCACAGTAAATATGAGCTTTTGTTGAAGTTGCGTTGTAGTTAGTTGTGGCCTGCTCGGCGGAACACGACAACCTTGGAAGTACCGTCGACTCCAGTGTCGCGATAATGTTCACTCGCTCAATCTATATTTGTCTTGTTAATGGAGCGGCTCCTAGTTAACGTTCCTTACTGATCTAGACCCATCTGCTACCTACTTTATTTAAAAGCCTCTTGTTAACTGTTACTATAATTGATAATGAAATGAAAGAATAAAATTAATGACTAAAATTTCAATCATGCAGTATTTTTATACTATTTCCACTTTTACTTTATTTTATTAATGTAAATTAGGCATATGTACTACTAGCTGCGCCCCGCGGTTTCACCCGCCTTAATTTTTTCGGGATAAAAACTATCCTATGTGTTAATCTAAGTTACCCTCTATGTGTGTGCCAATTTCATGAAATTCGCTTCAGCAGTTTTTGCGTGAAGGAGTAACAAACAAACATGCGAAAAAACAAGCAAACTTTCGCAGTTAAATATTAGTAGGAAGTAGGAACTAGGATGAAGTGCGACCGTTTTTGGTAGCTCATCCTCAGGTATGCAATAATAATCAGATAAATGTTCAAAACAACAGATGCTCTACCATTTTATATTTTGTTATACAAAATTTAATATGGAAATTCCATCAAGATGTGACAATACATTCTATAAACTGTAGGTTAGTTTCGTCTTAAGTTGTCAATAACAAACAGAGAACCTATACTTTCGCCTTTAACTCGGCTACAGACCCTCTTAGCGTATTCACCAGAATTTTATTTAAAAGAAATCACCGATATTCCAGATAAACTTCTCTACACTATTTCACCCCCTTAGAGCTTAACTTTCTAAAAATTCTTTCTTAATACAATACGATAGGAACCTGTATTAAATTTCAATTGGGAAGGAGGACAAAACGCTTGCTTAATCTCTATGCGTTTGTCAGTGGATATCGGTAGACAACTTGATTGCCTCTTGTGCACAGTATAAAAATGAATGTTTGTCTTTATGTCCTCTATGTTATCGTAAACTATGCATTTGATCATGTGAACGGTCTTTAGCAAAGTTATTGTGCATGAGCTCACGAAGGTTTCAGAGTTATGATTTCTAAAATTTCAAACTTTAAGGGGGTAAATAAGGGGTGAATTTTATTAATTGTGTGACGCAGGTGAAACAGCGGGGCATAACTAGTATGCTATAAAAATAACTTAATCTCTTGGCAGAAGGGTATAGACTATAGATATGTAAAACCTTGTCCCTTGTTAAACATCTGAGTAATTTTATTACGGTTAGCTATCACTAAACAAATAAGACAGCTGTTAACTATAACACTGAAGGTACATCGACCTATATGACTAAGAAGCACCAAGGGCTTAGTACTCTCTTAGTCATGAATGTACAGTCGTGTTAAGAGTTCCGCACTTCATTAAACCGGAACCCTTTTCCTTTGTTGCCCGTCTGTCTGTAGGACTTAAGACCTTTGTTATTATCGTCTTGTTAGTCTGTTTTGCACATAAGTTGACAATCTAAGAGATCATAAACCCTTAGAAGGTGGCGAACTTACCGTTTTATTAGGAGGTAGTGCCATACTGTGTATAGTAGCCGAATTGGGCCGGCACGACCGGGAGGTGCCTCCTGTAGACGATAGAGGAGGAAGGAGGCCAACGTACTTGTATAAAATCTATGTGGATATTTATGAGCATCTGCAGTCAATAAAAGTCTCTAACTGCTCCGTTGGCCCTTTATCCGACGGGCCTCCAAAGGGGACATTCGATAAATTATACTATACTAGCTGCGACCCGCGGTTTCACCCGCTTAAATCACACAGGAATATTTAGCCGGGATAAAAACTATCCTGTGTTAATCCAAGTTACCCTCTATGTGTGTGCCAAATTTCATGAAAATCGGTTCTGCAGTTTTTGCGTCAAGAAGTGACAAACCAACAAACAAACATACCAACTTTCTCATTAATAATATTAGTAGGATGAAATTAGGTTCCACCTGCTATTTTGCTCCTATATAAAAAGATCTAACTTAACTAAGGGCCGATTTTTCAATCCTCAGATAAAAGATAACCCTAGGAATAAACTATCTCTGTTTCATTTTTTATTTCGTGTTTCAGTGAGATGAGTATAATTTATTCCTAGGGTTAATTTTTATTTGACGATTGAAAAACCGGCCCTAAGTGTAAATAGTTTTATTATTGTTTTGTACCGATTGTGACGTAGATAAACATATAGACGCGCGTGTGGTGCCGCATGCTTACCTACTGGGCGTGTGCTCATGTCTCGTTTGCGGTGCATAAATTGTATCCAATAAGGAAACTCCCTTGTTCACGCCGATTAGCAATACCTTAGTTATAATAACCTCTAGCAGCTAGGTGGAACCGCCACTTCTGTGAACTTCACTTTTTACCAGATTGCGAAAGAGGATAATGTTTTGCGAGCATATGTAGTATGACTGTATATGTATGTATTTATTACGCACATGCGTTTTTCTCTGAGTATCCCTACAGAGTACCATGTTGTGTATAATACTAGCTGCGCTCCGCGGTTTCACGCACGTAAGACGTCGATTCGATCGAGATGAAAAATAGATGTTGGCCGATTCTCAGACCTACCTGATATGCGCACAAAGTTTCATGAGAATCCGTCGAGCCGTGTCGGACGAGTATGGAAACTAATATTGAGACACGAGAATAAATAAGATGTATAAACAATTGATTATATATTACCAAAA
>LUGF01052179.1:0-30351 GCA_001625245.1 Calycopis cecrops | reverse complement strand
CACGATGTTAGCGTTCGTATGAACACAACGTGATTTTTATAGAGATGACAAGACTTTTATGTAAGTATATGAAAAGACACCCTTGGTTACTTTACAACACCCCTCGGCACCATAGACTGAGAACTACTACTGAAGCTCCAGATGCTCTTATATCCCAAACTTATCTGTAAGTAGGGTTGCCATCTCAAAAAATTGTCAACCAGGACAAGGCACGTAAGAACCCCGGATTCCGGAGCTTCCTACCCGGACGTTAGAAAATAGTATTTTTCATAAGATACTCAGAAGATTAAAATATAGCTTTAATGGTCATAAATCAATTATTATTTATTTTAATGCTATTTTAAACTAAATGACGAACTTAAAAAATTACTTACAGTAACCATAAACATATCTTCCAAAACTTGAAATTTTTAGTCTTAGTTTTTTGAATCAAATCAATCATTTAAAAATCAAATAAATCAAATCAAAATCCGGACTACAAATAAAACCCCGCCCGGACGCTACCCGGACGCCCTCTAAACTAGGACAAATCCGGGGAAACCCGGACGGATGGCAACCCAGTAAGCTGAAAATTTTTATAAGCGTCAATGACTGAAGTAACTATTTGCATAAAACGCACAGCGCATGCTTTCAACTTGTATATAATAAAACTTAATTTGTAATAAGTTATTTTGTAATTGTGTATTCCAGTTAAGTTTATACTTGATCATACTACACCCACAGACGATGGGTTCTGAGAATGGTATTTCAATACTGTAGGCCTATTCAATGGCTGCCATCTGTCATGTCCGGCAAATTGTCACGTCAGTCAGCCGCGTCAGTGTTAGTCAGCTGTTCAGTCAGCGTCCACTAAGCACAGCTATCTCAGAATATAATTGGATGATTCACTAATGATGCACGCAGCATGATACCTCGCTCTTAGAATGCTCATGGAATTCTGACTTAGGTACATTGTTCTCTTATCTATGGTCTGAAGCTAAATAGACGATAATTAATAATATAAAATAACTCCATGTGTCATATCAGACACATGACTGAGCTGTTTACTTTATAAGAACTAGCATGATTAAAGTTTTTTTTTATTTTATTTTTTTTTTATGGTATAGTGGGGCAAACGAGCAGTCGGAGCCATTTTCTTGACTACCGACGCCCATAGACATCCGTATAGAAACTACACAGATGCGCTGCCCTCTTTTCTCCTCCCACCTCCATAAGCCACCGGCTACTTACACCGCACGAAACGCGACAGCACAGCTGTCACTTCACGCCGGTCTCGTGTGAACGAGACTCCCCGGTCGTGCCAGCCCAATTCGGCTGCATGCAAGGATGCAGTGCGGCACTATCTCTAACTTAAAAGGAGCACAAAAGACGCAGGCAATGTAAGCGCGGTAAAGCGTTACTCGTGTCCTATTTCTGTTACACATTTTTCACTCCTCAATTTTGTAAGAGATATTTCGCATACGTAAACCTTACTAGTTACACTATAGTCTATACCTGGCCCGAGTCCAAATAGGACCTTTAATAATGCCTTATTTTCCTCCTCATCAAATTTTTGATAAATGGTTCTTAGAGCAATATTTGGGGTCTCCTTTGTAAGCCATCCAGTTCAAATAAGAAAGGCAGAACTTTATCATATTTTCATTCTAGGACTTTCTACGACGCCCTTACGGAACCCATTTAGTTCAACACGCTCACGCTTACCCCGTCGTTCTCATACTTAACAGCCTTATTTAGACGTCAGCCATGTATCAGGAACTTTTTTGTTTTCTCCCAATATTGACTCAGTGACCGGTAGTATTTTATTAGAGTTGTGCTAACAGTGGTGTACATAGCGCGAGGCGTGAACGATCTCTGCGGCTGGCAGCTGTGTCACCACCCGGAGGTGTTAACGTCATCACTTCTTGAACTTACAACAACAGTGAATCAATATCAAATTGCTGTGTCAAATCCTGCTGTGTCGCCGGTGCATCTCAGACGATAGCTAGGGTTGAAATGAGAGCAAAAGTTACTTGAAATGAGTAAAATGTGATTTATGAGAATATTATTTTGAATTACAAAAATAAAAGGGTGGACTCAGAACTACAATTCATACCAAACAGACCATCAAATGGACCATCCTTGATGGTCTGTTAATAATAATTATTATTATAATAATTAAATTAATAATGCCGATAAAATCATATTAGGTATATCACAAGCTCTTCTTACCTTTTGCTGAACTAATAAAATAATATGAAAATGACAGTTGCTAGTTTAAGAATGCGTATAGTAAGGGATCCGTGGTCTTTACGTCAAATAAAATACACCCGAATTATTTAGACCCTAGACTATCTAAAATTGGCTAAATGTTTCAAGTAGAGAATTAAATTATTTGGCCTTTACACTACTTTACAGCTAGTATAGACTACAGATAGTTCGACTATTGTGTAAGTTGTCATAAACAATTGAATAACTTTACCAACTTGTTCTTTTAAAGGGAAACTTAAACGGTTCCTATAAAAACGAGAGATACTTAAGTTACTTTAACAATATTGTAAAATTCTATTGCGTTTCTTTTTCTTTAAAAAACGCCAACATAAGGCTTATTTCAGAGAATCCTGAATACGAAATCATTATGCAGTTGAGCCAATAGTTAGCAGACAGGTTTGTCTAGTAAATATGCGTATCGCAATTTGCTCCGACTAGAAATAAGTTATTAACTTCAAACAGGGGTTTTGTAATGCTATGTTCAAGTTTTTTCTACATTTCTTTAATTTTTTCTAGTACTTATTTTTTATTTAGGTTAAATCTAATTCTTTTAATCATTACAATTAGTGTTGCTTTGCTATTAAGGCTTGCAAAATGCTATTTTACTCCAATTAGTGCTTAACCATTACATAACATAGTAAAATTAACACAGGACCAGTACGCGACATGAAAGACATTTAGGAAAAGTAGGTGAAGGGTCTTTATTGGGGTATAATATACTCAAACTGTAGAGCAGTCGAAGCCATTTTCATGATTACCGACGCCCGTAGACATCCGCACAGAATTTATATAGTTGCGTTGCCGCCCTTCCTTCTCCCACCTCCATGGGCCACCGGCTACATACACATTACACACTGTTACAGAGGTATTGTGTAAGCGTGAGGTACTTTTCCGTTCGTTCCCCCAATTCGAAACAGTTAAGAATGGATGCAATTTGACTAAAAACGATTGATTCAAGTTAACTCATACTTCGACATTACATACACTTATAGATGTACCATTATTTCAATCTCATAAATTTATCTACCTTTTAAAAAAAATCGTAACTGTTATTTTTTAATGACGAAGGCTAAATATACGGCGGGTATTCCGAGAAGCCTGGCCGGGCCGGTCACGCATGCACCGCATATAAAAACGCCGCACGTACCAATTTGGATCGAACGTTGCGGAGATATTGCAAAACGTAGAGTTCACAATTTTGAGAATAACGTTGCTGTCTGTGGCTGTCTTTTGATTTTCACTCTATTTCAATCTTCTATTGGAACTTAATTTGATAATGTAAAATGATTCTTAGCTAAAATCATTGTTTTTATAATTATGTCTGTGGCTCTGTATGTCTGGTCTCGCACTAATATAATTATTTTAAGAAAATGGAATAGGTCTAACTTAAAACGAGAGTATATTCTATCATTCTATCAGTAGGTACTAAAGATTTAGCGTGTGTTTTCTTGTTCCACTGTTATACATACAACATGTCTTTATTATACGTCCATCTTATCCATATACCAATATACACATAATCCCGGATCAAAAAGTGGCCTAAAAATACAGTTGTTTGACGCTTACAACGAGAAAAAAATGTAAAAAAAATTGTCAATAATCAATAGATAGATACTCTACCTACTGACGGTATTGACATTGTCAATATACCAATTCTTAAATTTTATTAAATTACCTTGTCATTTACAAAAGGAACCCTAAGTACCTGTTTCCAGGTCCCCTACATGACATAACACATGTTATTACGTGTTGCCTCCGGTATGAAAACACCATAAAGACTAACCAGTTTAACAACAAGATGTCCGCCATATTTGATTATTCTTATCTCCTATGACCAATCGTAGTTAAGTTTTGTGTTCCAAGCACGTACGGAGCCGGGACATGTCCACACGATAGTGTAAGAGCTTACGACACATGACATAATCGTGAAAACGGGGACAAAGTCAAGGTCCGGAGTATTTCACTTCGCGCAATGGGAGATCCCAATTGCGCGCGAAACTTGGAAATTTTAACGCGAAATCACCGAGAATCGAGACGATATTTCGGAGAATCTCAAATGGATCTTTGTAATTGGCAAATGATATTTGATAAACGAGTTTGGAAAATAACGCTGCCATATGATGTTGCTAATTATGGATGGGAAATAAAAGAACCCTTTTCCTGTCTGAAACTTAATTTATCTTCTCTCGTTTTGAGTAATGAAATAGCTAAGGGTCTTTTTATAGTATATGGGCGCAAGCGAGCAGTCGGAGCCATTTGGTGACTACCAAATTTTACTGACATCTATAAGCTTATACAGAAATGCTAAACTCCATAACCCCAAGGAACGGAAAGTCACAAACATGGCACGTACGACAGCATAGGCATCGCATTGAGGAGTTCAGCAAGAGATAGTTCTAAGCTGCATTGCGGCTGAAATAGGCCGGAAAGACTGGAGAGGTACCTCTTGCTTGCACGAAACTGGCGTGTGACGAAAGTGGCAGTTGTGCTGTCCCGTTTCATGCGGTGTGTAGGGAGCCGGTGAAAGGATGACAACGCATTTGGATAACATCTATGCGGATGTCATGAAAATGGCTCCGACTGCTCGTTTGCCCGCTTATACTATACAAAAGCGCCTACCTCTTTTAAACATCTTGATAAAAATAGAATACAAAATGGAACTCGTAACGCATCTAAATTCAGAATTTAATTGAGTGGTTATATATTATACCATTAATCATTATACAAGGAAGTGGTCTATACAAGAAGGCAACACGGCATTCATATTTATTACATGATCATCATCAGCTTCTCTCCGTTTTATTGTTTTGAAATACTTCCTGTTAGGTACTTCTCGAGTATATCTGCGAAGTAACGCGTAACTTCTGGAAAGAAGCAGTACAGGTCACTTCCTTCCGCTGTTCTTGTTCTTGCGTCCCGTGCTCTTGAGCCCCGCGCACTCCTGCACGCGCTTCTCTCTCCAGGTCGGTAGGCAGAACGGCCAGTACTGGAGTCGCCGCACTGCACGACCTGTAGACCTTCGTCAGTAAAATCAAAGCTTTGGGTGCGTAATAATGAGCTCTGTACAGCATACAATTGAGAGCGTCGACTGTCGGCATTAGGTGACGCGTCTCGGCAATTGAAAACTGAAAAACTTTACTTGAAAGCTCCATGCCACGGATGAACTCTAACCTTAGAGGAGAACGATTTCCTCCGCGGTCGTGTCGGCCTGGTCCGGCTGCCACACAGCAACAGCTATCTAAATAAAAAAAACGGCTAAGTGCGAGTCCGACTCGCACACGGAGGGTTCCGTAATCCAAACGTAATGCATGGTTTTCAATTATAAGGTAACTTTACGCCTGCCGTTTAAGTTGACAAACGTATATAAGCGGTTGCTCACACACATTTAGTAGGCAACGAATTACAGTTATAAGTTGATAATGATTTTTCCAATGATCTACATATAATTTACTAGTTTTCAGATTTACTCTTATATATGTGCTATAAATTCTTACTACTTGCCAAATTTCACAACTCCAGGTCAACGGGAAGTACTCGATAATTTTTTGGTTTTCACAAAGTACGTTTTCATACAAAATTTGTGCATAATTGGCTATAACTTTTTTTTGCGTTATCTTAGAAGTGTGATTTTTTCAAGGCATCAAGACGTAACTGACCTCCATATTTCACAAAAATTTCACTTAAATCCCTTCACGCGTTTTAGAGAAAAAGGTCTTGAGAGACGTACAGACAGACGGACAACAAAGCGATCATATAAGGGTTCCGTGTTTTCTCTTTGAGATACGGAACCCTAAAAACAATGTGGTAGGTATCATCAGGAGGTAACACATCAAGTGATACGGCCTTGGTGTTTTAAAAGAACTCTTCTTGATCTTATGCCACGGATTAACTCTATCTTAAAAGATTTACTACTACACTGGCCCGTTTCGGCTGCCACACATCAACAGCTATCAACTAGTTCGGCACTACCAAGGCGTTACACTATAATTGTGTCAATCACCCGCTTGTTATCGACTAGGAAATCGACTAATCGATAAAACGTGTCTGTCAGATAATACGAGTAGACATTTAGGCTGGCCACACGACTTCATGAGCTTATCTCATGTGTATAGAGTGTGTGTATTATAACATCATCATTATCGGAATTTATTGGTGCGCTTCTGGACTTGGGCCGGTTTTTACGCATTTACTGTAATGTCGTCCTAGCTGATTTCGTGTACGGCGGCCGTCTATATAGACGAGCCATCTGCACAGGACATGTTATGGTGCACAAGTGTGCAAACACAAGTGCAATCTCTATTCCCTTGTTCTCATACTAGCCCCGAGGTTTCACCCGCGTTTAATTTCTAAGAAATCCAAATAAACTTCAACACCTCCTTTCACCCCCTTAGGGGGGAATTTCTAACACACACACACACACCGTCCAGTGGTTAGGGCTGTACGTTGATAGATCACTGTCACCTTTGAGTTTTATATACGTAGATTCCGGTGGGACGGCAATCCGACCCGACCGGTGAGAAATCAGGCGCAGGACCGACGGCTTAACGTGCTCTCCGAGGCACGGGGGTGTATCACCGTCGCCGACTTCCAAATTCCGGACTGTTATTGAGAAATTGAAAAATTAACCAAAAGAGTAGTCGGAACCTATTGATGAGTACCGTCGCCATGGCAACCCGCATTACTGTTATGCAGATGTGTTGCCCTCTTTTCCCTCCACCCTCCAATGGGCCACCTACACAAACCGCTCAAAACACGTAGCTGCTACTTTAGGCGGGTTTAATGTGAGCGAGAGGTAGGTTAGGTAGGTAGGTTTGATTTCAATGCTCTACCTCTTACAATCATCAGCCATAATCATGGGCGTACCCAGGCTCTGGGGCAAATCTGATTTGAAGTAGTTCTTACTGATAGTAAGTAGGAGGTTGTAAGAGGTTAAGAGAACCCAGTGTTCAGCTGTCCCGTGACCCGTACTGGCCATCACTCAGTATGCCCACGGTCATAATACCTGCAATAACTTTATAATAAAACGCTATAATAAACCTCAATATTTGTATACCAATACGAAGTATTGTCAAGGATAGCCAACTCAATGTGTACAATACACTACATAGTGCACAGATATTGCATGGCCAGCTGATGCGGCATGTTTACGCAAACAACCGTATTCACTTTCCTGCTTAGTGGAGCTGCTAGTCTACGAGCCGGACTCAGCAATAAATTACTATATTAATTACAATAGTATACAGTCTAGGATAATTATTTTATTATTGGTTGTATAATATAATTATTAATTACAAAATTACATGACTTAATGAAGCACACTACAGTGATGTCATATATTAACTCACAGGCAAAGTATAAAGGACCTATACGATATTGTATAGTGTATGTCGAAATTAATTATAGTACTTAATGCACGAAATTTTGCCTTTTTTCATGAGTTTATTTAGAATTGCTAAACATTATTATTAGTAGCAATTGGAATTTGACATTGACTTTACTGTCAGCCTTCTCAACTTGAATTGTATAGTATCCCATAACAATAAATATTATTGTACTTGAGGTTGCTTTCTCAGGTACCTAACTATTAAAGTCCCAATTAACCTTTGAGCTACTTTCACCTTCACAGGTTCCGGTTAGAGGAAAATAATAGACTGGGCTTTTTTATGACGCAGGGGAATACATTTACGTATGATACCTAAGAGCACTGGTGACTCCTAGACCTATGACAGACTTAATACTTGAGGTGCAATAACGAATAACCTAAGCCTAACGACGCCTGTTGGCTGCTCCCGGATATGGAGGCAACAGGTCCCCTCCGAAAGGCCAGACTTCTGGAACTATCCGGCTGCCTCTAAATAGACCCTACTACGTCGGAACGTGCAATGGGGTCAGGTTGGATCAGGTTCCGAAATCGGACCCGCTATTACCACTGTAGTATTGATTATATTAAAATGAAACTAATATGCATGGATTTTATTCTAAATTTTTTTTTTTCAATAATGACATATCGTAAGCCTCCATATCGTAGTCGTTTGACACAATTACAATAATCCATTGATAACATCTGCGATATAGTTTTATGGGTTAGTAAATTCTGCGATTAGAATTCGGATTATACATTGAGGCTATGTTCTACTGTAAAATCTTTATTTCTTATTTAAATAACGATATAAATTGTGTATAAAATATCGATTTATAGATCCATATTCATATATTTTTTTTTTATTCATTATAGGGGGCAAACGAGCAGGTGCTTAGTGACTACGGCCGCCCATAGACATCCGCAAAACTACGTGTCTTGCAGACGCGTTGCCGGCCTTTAAGGAAGAGGAATGCTCTTGAAGATCCCTAAGTCGTATCGGATCGGAAATACCGAGGAAGGCAGCTGGTTCCATAGTACTGTTGTACGCGGTAAAAAATGGCGTTTATACCGCACAGTACTACATTTAGGAATATCGAGGTGGTGGGCGTGGAACTTTGAGTTCTGTCGCGATGTCCTTTGATGGAACTCAGCTGCTGGTATTAAGCCAACAAGTATATAACAACAATAACACATATTCACGCCAATTCCGAGGAGGCAGAGAGAACAGAGCGCCATATACGCGTCACATCTCTACACACTTGTGTTGTTTTCACATTCATACTAATAGATAAATAGATTATTTAATTATTTCAAGTTTCCCGTTGCCGAAACTCTTCCATTCTCATTATAGACTTTGTCTAACCTTTCATAAGTAAATATTTCTACATACACTTACACGTACCTAGGTATACGTAATAATATGTAAGTAACGTACACATTACTATAGGACAAACGGTCCTTTCCTCTCAAGAACAACATTGCATTTATTATCAATATCAACAACAAAGTAATTTCACAAACATGCAAACCAATTGGCTCAATCACAATAAAATCCATTTTTAATTAGCATCCAACGAGGATTCAGCGCATAAAGATACTGCAACATGTTAATACGAGTTTCGATATTAAACGGGTGAAATACGGCCCTGTCGAGGAGCCGGCACCTCAGGACCGGTCGCACCCGTTCTGGGCCCACGCAACGCTTTTACCCTCGCAGTACTCCGGAATAACGTAACGTGAGTCGAACTGAATATTCAGCTAAATCGGCTTTGGAGGGTTTACATGGAAGAAGTTTTAGTAGTAAGTGCTGCGCAGCCGAATTAGACCTGGGTGGTAACCGATACCTGGTGTAAAATTGACTTTCTTACGGTATACTATCAAATGAAGTAGGCGTATCAGGGCCAACGCTTTACAAACTCTCCAAGTATGTGTGTGTTAATCCGATTTCCATTTTTTTATACATAGTGTAATGAGCAGTCGGAGCGAATTTCATGGCCACCGACGCCCAATAGACGTCCGCGTAGAGGTTACACAGGTGCGTTACCATCATCCTTCCCCCGCCATGGGCTACCGGCTACTTACACACCGCACGAAACGCGACAGCATAGCTGTCACTACGCCGGTCTCGTGTAAGCGAGAGGTACCGAGGCCGTGCCGTCCCAATTCCGCTACATGTATGCACGCAGTGTGGCACTACCTCTTACTAAAAACTTGGCAGTCAAAAGTAAGATTAACTCTATGGTCCAACAAAAAGGTTGAGAGACGCTGTTTAGCGATATTAATATCGCAGCAGCCCTGTAATAAGCTAAACCACTTAATTACACACGAAGAATTCTCTCGAAGTCTCGGACATGCGAGCTCGAAGGCACATAATGTGTATTTGCGATGTATTTTTCCACAATGTTATGGTCCGACTCTGTGACGTAAGTATTGAAATTAATATACAGCATGTTACCTGTTTTCTATACGACAATGTAGCATTTATAAGATACAGAAGGTACAGGGAAAATTGTTGATAATAGAAGTATCTAGTATTTAAATGGATCTAACATATGTATTGTTTAGTACGTACGCCTTGAAAAAGATTGTTTGCTTTAGTAAGTAAATATTTGTATTTGGGTTACAAAAACGGTCAAATGTACCAAAAATGTTTTTTTTCGGAAGTTTATCTGGAGACGATCTAGATCTATGTGTAGAAGAAACGCATACCCGGTTTTGCATACAAATATATATGTTTAAAACGCCTGAAGCTCGTCTCAACAATTATTACGAGTATCTTCATAACATTTATAGAGTAGATACATAATATTGTAATGCTTAGCGTACATATACATATTTACTACATAAAGAGATCTATTACTGAACAGCTTCATATTTTTTTTCTTTTTCAACTTTTACTTAACTTGCAACATTAGTTTGTAAATAATTTTATATTTAGGTCGAAACTTTCAAGCTAAATGTGATCTTATTATCCGAATGAGCTGAAATTTCACTCACATACTCGTATATAGGTTTGATTACAATGCATCATTATATACCCATGAGCTGAGCCAAGAGAACGCTATAATATAATATTGGACCCCATTGTAAAGGCTCGTTAAATTTGTCATGACAGGAACTTTAGATCTTAATGACATCTCTCATCATGTCTTATGGTGAAGCTGTAAGGGTGACAGCACACACCATACTTTCAGCACCGACGATCACTGATTTTACGACTGCATTGCGAGTTGCGACTAAGCAGTTTTCTGATATCAGATTATATTGAGAGAAGTGGTGATAGGTACGTAGTAAATGTGTGCTAACTAAAAAGAGATATATAAATCAAAATAAAAAAAATAAATAAAAATATTTAAAACTGTTTCTATAATATGTATTTAGATACATAATATTATATGTATGTTATCGTAAATAAATAACATATTTATAAACCTTAAATAATTATTCTTTAATTCTTATCTCACACTCAATACTGACTAAAGTGACAGCTGTGCTGTCGCGCTTCGTGCGGTGTGTAAGTAGCCCATGGAGTGGGAGAGGAAAGGAGGGTAGCGCGTCTGTATAGCCTTTATGCGGATGTCTACGGCGGTCGGTAGTCATGGAAATGGCTCTGATTATTGGTTTGCCCCCTTATATAAAAAAATCCTTAATTTCTCCGATTTTTCACATTCTGGGCCGAATGTCCCCAATGAAGCTATATATTAAACAGCACTTAGCTATTACTTGCACAAGAAGTTCACACATAGCTCGTAACCAGCTGGTTGTGTCACGTCTTCCGCTTGTGCTGACTGAGGTCAGGAGGAAGTAGCGCCTTCCTGCAGCCACTTGCCGGTCATCCGTTGTGTGATTAATTATGTGATTAGTGATTAAGGGGGTACTTTTATATGCCCACATTAGTAAGAGGCAATGCTATGTATTGTAGCAGCATCGGACTAGCGCGATCGGGGAGGTGCTACATGATACCGCCGCAAAGCGGTTTGTCGCGTTTTGTGTGGTTTGTGAGCTTTATGTAGACCAGGGCTGTCAAACTCAATATTGTGGAGGGCCATATACTAGGTTTCGAATACGTAGGCGGGCCAGGTTCAACAAAAAAAAACTCAATTACAATGTTTATCATGATTTGTAGACGTGGTATCGCAGTGCAAAAAAACTGAATTTTTCGTTCTGTGATATGTGATCGTAGACCGTTTTGATATCGGCTGAAGGCTGGATGCGGTCCGCGGGCCGTATGTTAAACATCCCTGATGTAGACCATTGTAAGGGAGGGGGGAAGCCTACACATAATCTTCATACAATTGTCGATGTTTATGTGCGAGGGTAGTCATCAGAAAGCTTAGACTGTCCGCATAAAAGTCGAAGCATTTTAATGCAAATGCCTCCCTACAATATAAAATATTATCTTTATAGTGAACATTGTAGAATGTAGTGTAGGATTCCGTGACCATCAAACATTCTCTCTTTTCTAGCCGTTGAGAAAATATGAGTGCATGTCTTCAAGGATCTAACCATGGTTTTGTATCCTAAATTGGGTGGAAGCTTTTAAGTAATTTTGATATGCACCAGGTACAATTCTATACAATACAATTGTATGTCATACAAACATTTTATGAGCACACAACTTACTATAAGCCACTATATCTCCAACTCTTAGGAAACAACTCTTAGGAAGAATCAGTGCCATGTTGCATGCTTGCATCCAGCCGAATTGGGCCGGCACGACCGGGGAGGTACATCTCGCTTACACGATAACGGCGTAAAGTGACAGCTGTGCTGTCGCGTTTCGTGCGGTGCGTAAGTAGCCGGTGGGCTATGCAGGTGGGAGGAGAAAGGAGGGCAGCGCATCTGTATAGCCTATATGCGGCTCTATGAAAATGGCTTCCACTGCTCGTTTGCCCCCTATGCCATTAAAAAAAAACTCAACAGTAGTCTCTCGTTCTTATGAGAGATGAAACGCACGCGCAAAGAAACTTTTAACCTTTACAGAATGAGGAAGGTCTGATAGCCAGGAGCTCTAAGACTATTTGCGAAACCGGTGGATCCTCATTCCTACATTACATTCTAACATTATACTTCTACTTCTACTCTACATTACACTACATTCTAATAATCAAGTTTCAGATTACTTTCACCAAGCCCTGTCGTTGTTTTGTGGGTCTCAGTAGCCTGGGTTGAATTCAGACGCTTTAAGCGAAGCCAATTAAACATGAGGGGACAACTACTTGTACTCCTCTTATAAGATGAAAGGAAGGAGGAGGAGGTTATCAAAAATCTGGTTTCTAGATTATGATTAGTCTGATATAGTTTTAATAATTGGTTGTAAAATTTTCTACTAATAAGTACATTTTTGGGTCAGTAATTGTCGCTCCACATTGTCGGCACGTTGGACCAATGACTTGGTCAAGGTTACGGGGAGCAATAGGCTATTTGACACTATCAAAAATATACTACAAATTATAGTCGTCAAATTAAATAAGATAATAATAAACCTTATAACAAGTCTATTAAAAAAAATGCAAATTTATTGTAAAATTTGCTAAATAAAATAGCAATTATTTGTCAACGTCAAAAACGTTTTGTGATCGGTTGAAACTCAGATGACGTCACTGGCAAGTAAACTCTACCCGAACTTCCTAGTGTTTACACTTTGTCACTTGCCTTTGACGGCAATCTAATCATATGGCGCCGCCATGACAGTGCAAACTCACTGTTTTAGGCGCGAGTGTAATAACTCAAACTTTAACATTATTTTTTGTTGTTAATACTGCTCATTTTCTAGAAATGAAATTCTATTTATCATTCTATTTTAAAATTTTCAAATACGCTATTGGATAGAATATCTAGTGACCATGAAATGTGGCGTTCTCCAGCTCATTTCATCCCCTGCCTTTGCTGCCGATGATGATCGACGATCATCATTAGTCAATGAGCTATGGCTTGTCACTCTATTTATATAAGATGGAATTAACATGGCGTCGGTAGACCGGAAGTGACGCGGTGCCGCCTTCCGCTCGGAAGCGCCGCTTCCTAGGCCCCCGAGGCCACAGCCTCTACAAGCCAATACTCACCATTGTACGAGGGCAAATTAGACTGTCTAGTAATGATAGGGTAATTGCTCGCGCAGATTGATTAAAGAAATGAGGTATATCCTAGCTGTAGTCCTCGACTTTAGTCGCGTAATATTAATTTATAGGAGCTTTTATAGCGATTTTAGGGATATTTGAATTTCCAGTAATAATCATGATGAAAAATAGAAGAAAATCGTTAAAATGATGAAACAGCCTTAAAGAGGGAGGGTGAAAGGCATCACGACATTCTAATTTGGCTGCATGCAATATGACTCTATGGTAATTCTAAATACCTCTATATTCTTGTGTGGAGGTCGCGTTAAGGAAGAGGAATAAATCGACCAGTCACCAGGTAGGAAGACGATCTCCGCGATGGAAGCGGGCAGCTGGAGATCGGTCGTCCATACCAACGTATATTTCTCCAATATGTATTTCTATAAAAAATACCAAGTATTTTTTTATTTTAACTCAAAGAATAGGTACTGTAGATAAATGTTAATTGCTCGTGGTATTTATCTACGATCTTGATAGCGTTATAGAAATCCTTTTAGACAATATCTATTATGTACATGCATTAAATATCATCTATTATGTGTAACTGTCTGCTTCTGGTATGCGTTTAAATGTCAAACGCTTTCAAGAGGACAAAAACAAGAATACAAGGTGATAGAGTGGATTATTATCCCCTATATATTTATAAAATCACTTATTACTTTTAAACGGAAAATCTTAGGTAGGCGTAGGGTAACACTTGATTAATATGAATAACATTCTTCTTATTGCTGTTGACATGCTTACAAATCGTTTTCATTTAAATAAATTTATCTACATACATACAATTTTATTATTACGAAACTTTGTATTTTCTATGGGTGAATCTCGAACATAGTCAATTCGATTACCAGGAACCTACAATAAGTAAACCTAATAGGAAGTGATAATGTCGCGTTGCATGCATGCATGTAGTCAAATTGAGAGGGCAACCGGGAAGGTACCTCTTACACGCTTAGACGAGATCGGCGTAAAGTGACAGCTGAGCTGTCGCATTTCGTGCGGTGTGTTAGTAGCCAGTGTTCAAATGAAAGTTAGAGCACGAACAATAAAGTTATTATATTATATTTTTATATTATATCAAGCCTATTATGTGTCCCGTTATTGGCCAAAGGCCTCCCCCCATTTTTTCCATTTTTCTCTGTTCAGAGCTGCATCACATACATTAAAATAGCTGACATAAAAAACTTTGTGTATAAACTACTCCTAAGAAAAGCAAAGTGACAGTGAAGTGAAAGGTTCTAAACTAACGTGGTAAAACGTTACACTCAGCGTTACAGTTTCACATTATTTTACACTCTAACTAACATACTAAACACTACATTTTTTCATACGGCAAGTCTTATATAGTTTCAAAAGGAGTAAGTTTCCGTCTAATTCTGTAGTAGTGTAAGCTGTAGATTGTAGAGAGGGATCAGTTCAGCATCACCGTGGCGCTGGAGGCTGGACGGCTGGAGACGTCGTTATCTATCAACTTCGGTGTGTCACCTGCGTTCTCCTTCGACTGCAGGATACAGTTTCAATATACTACAGTCTACAGTCAAGACGCTAAACAGTATAATCGAAACGATCTATCACAAGACGCGAACGTATGTCGAAACGTTATCGAAACGTTAATTAACTAATCTATTTAATGAAACCGTTTTAATTTCACAAAATTTTGTGTGAATTGCGCAATGGATAGATCTGTGGTTAAGTGTTTGTGAAACACAAACGATAGTCTGACCGCGTTACATAAGTTAAGTTTCGATTTAACACTATCCGCGCCAGAATTAAGGTAATAAGAACGGTGACGCAACGTTTCTTTTTAGGGTTGCGTAGGGAAATAGAATCTGATGATTGCTATGTTTTATTAATAAGGAAGACGATCTCTGTGTGATCGGTGTGCGATGGATGCGAGGGCAGGAGATCGATCTTGGCGTTCTTTAAGGGAGGCCTATGTACAGTTGTGGACTGATGAAGTCGGATGATGATGATGATGGTGATGTTTTATTTTGAACGTTATAAGGTTTTTTTTTATTTCTTTCAAACTCAGGGGTGGAACGCGGGTGGAAACGCGGGGCTCAGATAGCTATGTTATATGTTTATTTCCGACGACCATTTGGCGGAGTAACGTAAGCGGGCGTGAGCCGTGCGGCGCACGTCAAATCAGAGGTCACTGGTTCGAACCCCGTTTAGGTCATAGATGTATGTATATAAATTTATTTTCTAGAAACCAAAAGCCTTATAACATGGTGTGATGTGTCCTCTGTTAAACAGATATTATCATAATATTATTATTTTCAACTGAAAAGTATATTAATATGTTACAGTTTCTATTTAGACATTTTAGTCTAGTCATGACTTTCATACTTAAGTAGGTATGCCTATAGGGAAAAGACTGTATATTAGATCCGAAACACGATCGGTGTTTACAAATGAAGAAAGCATTTTATTCTGATGAGGGATTTTGTCCGCGGATTTTGGCCGCAAAGTACCGCGTACTTTTAATTCTTCATTTGCGTTACTCCATACAGTTGTAAGTGTTCTATTCTAGCGGACAAAAAAGTTAGCGGGCAAAAATCCCTCGTCTGCGCAGGCCACAATTGTACGTTATAAAATCTATATATATATAAAACTCAAACGTGCCATAGCCATCTATCAACGCACAGCCCAAACCACTGGACGGAACAAGCTGAAATTTGGCGTCCAGGTAGATGTAACGACGTAGACATCCGCTAAGAAAGTATTTTTAGAAATTCAACCCCTAAGGGGGTGAAATGGGGTGTTGAAGTTTATATGGATTTCGCGGTTGAAACCGCGGGGCACAGCTAGTAATCAATAAATGTGGTATCAATATGTATACAGAAGGAAGGCAAGGCATCGTAACAATCACGTGGATGTTCAATGTCCATGAGTGTCACTAGTCTTTAAAACTGTTCGTTTGCCCCCTTATGCTATTAAAAAAAAAATAAAGAAAAGGTCATAAATAAATCTCATCTCTTAACATCGATTAAGTAGTGTAAGAATATTTTATGTTTATTCAAACTTGTGTTTATATATTTAATTAATATTTACTAGTATTTTATTTTTTCTACTCTACTACTCATCTCTAATTATTTTAAATGTCCTTTTCCCGGTTGTCTGGAAGAAATCGCTTCCTTAGCGACAAGACTGCCTGTTTGCTCTAATCTTTAAGTTACTGTTACTGTTATATATTCATTATGGGTAAACAAAGAATATTTTCTTCTTTCTTTCTATCTTCTTTATTTAATTTTAAAACAATTTGCAGTAACATATCGTAACATTCTGTTTCGTTGTGTGCACAAGCCACTATTATCATTTTCGTAACCAATAACACTGTTCACTTTGCACACCTAACCTATAATTAGTTATGAATGCAAATACATAATCAGTGCCTGCACAATTCGGCTGCACCCGTACGAAGCCCTACGCCAGCTATTCAACACACTTGGCCGGTTTTTTTATAGTTTGTGGGGTATCCACAGTACCATATATTTGATTTTGCATCGTAATAATAATATAGAACGTACGTAGTATTCTGCTGCAAGGAACCCTACCCCCTCGGTTCAGCACTCACTTGGCCGGTTCTCTCTGTTTGGAACCGCAAGTAATCTTGTTTTGGGCACATAATCTCTCGATATTGAGTATCTAAAATATTTGTTTTTCTTTTAGAGAGTGCAGTAATGTTTTAGAGGGGACCGTAATATCTTCTACGATACATTCGTGAATGATAACCGATGACTATTATGCAAACGAGCAGTCTGAGTCATTGATGACTTCCGACGTCCATGGACATGATTGTCCTCCTTCCTCCTCTCCCCTCCATGGGCCACCGTCTACTTAAACACAGCACGTAACGCGTCAGTATAGTTGTCACTTTAAGCCGGTATCGTGTAAGTGAGAGGTACTTCCCCTATCGTGCTAACCCAATTCGACTGCATGTTTCTACGTGGTACCTATTCCTTAAAAATATAATTTCTTTTGTCAATATATAAATGATAATACTAATAATAATGTCCTCCTAGCCGATTTCAGCTACGGCGGCCGTCTCTATATAGAGACGCGCCAGATGCACAAGTGTGCGCGCAGACACAAGTGCACTCTCTATTCCCACACTCTCATATTCCGATGGGACGGCAATCCGACACGACCGTTGAGAGATCAGGCGCAGGACCTACGGCTTAACGTGCTCTCCGAGGCACGGGGGTGTACACCGCCAACTTCCTGAGTCCGGGCTGTTATTAGAAATTGAAAAATCCCAATAACAATTTTTGGTCCGACCCGGGATTCGAACCCAGGACCTCACGTCTGTGGTTGAACACGCTTGCCACTAGACCACGAGGCAGTCAATATATATAAGATAATTAAATAATATAAATGTAGTTTTTTTATAAGACGATAGATAAAAAAAGGTTTTCCTTAAGACACGAGAATTGAGTGTAGATCGCATGAGGTCGATGCTTTTCAATTTTCCTTCTTGTTCTGCCCGTCGATCATTAATATTCTATTAATGACCAGACCTGCAAAGTCGATGCTGATCGATTGTTATAAATAAATATCGATTGGACATCGACCTGACTTCGTGCAAAGGGTTTAAAGCTGTGGGAACGAGCTGGATATGTTTATGTATTTGTTTATTAAACAAATAAATTACAAACAATAGGCGTTGCCTGATGTAAAGTGATTACCAACGCCCGCAGACATCCGCAACAAAGGTTGCATTGTCGACTTTTGAGAGATGAATAAGCTCTTTTCTTGAAGATCTCTACCGTTCTTCGAATCGCTCCTTATTCCTCTGGCTCATAACTTATTGAGTATACTATAATATCGAATCGAATCTTATCGAGTAATATCGAGTTTTATGAAGATTTATATTTCATAGATAGCTTATGTATGTGTAACTTCAAATACTTTCGTATGTATCTCAGCTCTACGTCCTAGACATCTAGATTCCAGTTCGCTACGTAGGTATTAAGGCAGTGTATGCACAAAATACCCCGAATCAGCGATATTGTTTCACGTATTGATATTCAGTTCGGTCCATTGTATGCAATGTATGGATACACAATCGGATAGACGTGAGGTGGCCCGTTAATGTATATCTCTGGCTGGGATGGCGTCAAGGATGCGACGGAGATTTCATAATTATTAAACTAAAGCGCGCAATTGTGCAACATGTAACTGGAATATTGGATGGGACGCATCACGACGTTTCAGAAGTTTTACAAACATAACACACTTCAATAAACCGCGATAAAATCTGTTAAAATAGTTTTATAACAAAATATACATATGGTTTATTATGAACTGAAACATGAAAATACTAACGATTTGTTTAAAATGTTCCAAAATTTAAAACAATGTTTATCGACGTTCACTGAAAAAAACGTACGTAGGTACGACGTACGGAGTTGTGGAGCGAAACACGTCATATCGACGGCAATTGGATGATGTGTACAAATATTTATCGGTTATTTCTGGTGGAGAACGTGGGCCAGCCGAGACGTTGTGAGGTCGTTACACTTTTAACACGTCAATCTATGTTTTAGTTTCCATTTTTAATTTTGTCTACAGTCGATTTTGCCACCTTTCTACTATTATGGAAATGCTGTTTACGAGAGAGAGTTAATGAGTCTGGGTTTAATGTCTTAGGATACGAACTCTATCGTATAAAGAGGTAGTGGCATCAAAAATTCTGGTATAAATTTATCCCATTTAAAAGGATATCGAGTAAGAATTTACTGTACATTGTACAATGGACTGGTTGACGAATTGACGCTTCGTTCAACTTTTAGAGATAAAAACCTAGCAATAAACTGTAAATTAATACTTTTAAACTATTGCGTTGCATGATTATTTACTGCATCAGTCATCCTCTGACCACGGTCGGTGCAACCCGGTCGAAACGTCAGGAGAAAAAACGGTATGTTTCGCGTTAATCCCCGTATGCATAAATTAAATAATAAACTGTAATATCTCAATCCATAGGGGGAGCCAATAGGCTACAGTGAATGCAGACATTTTAGCTAAAGTCGATCAAACCGAGATGACTAGGTACTACTCTTAACACTCCTCGTATCTGAGGGACTTCGAGGCACGGGAATAAGGACGAAACTCATTCGCCCATTTTTTATTTTCCTGTTATATCCTGATTATCCTGTGGTGCGAGACAACTACTCCTTGGAAATGACTTGAATTAGAGGACTGACTGTGGCTACTATGACTATTGCGAGTTCTACACACCATGGGAGCTGTTAATGATGCGTAAATGCCTTTCCCCGCGCTACCAAGAAAAAATGATTCTCTACTCTTGTAATACAAACAACAAAAACACTATAGTATAATATAATTTATAAAGGACTGATGTTAAATAGCACTGTGTCACGCTTATTCTTTGATCATTCACATCATAAATTGCTAAAAATATTAAATACTAAGATTCAATCGAGAATTCAATACTCTAAAAAATCTAAGTTGTAGTCATTTCTAAACATATTTTTACAGCTACTTCTCAGCGCTGCTGCGGGAGAGGTGGACACTTACAGGCACACGACGCCAATTGCCGTCCCATACGTTATTTGTGTACGCCAGTTTGAATGTTCGCCAACAGGCTGGGGGAGACACCACATTTAAATGCAGATATAGAGCCGTATGAGTCAAACGCGCTTAATGTGCTCTATATATTCTATTTAGGTTTTAATGTGGAGATGTGACGAAATCGTAGTTAGTGAGTTTAATTTTATTAGGTTTGGGAGTAGTTATAGCTTTTTTAGTAAGAGGCAGTGCCACGCAATATGCATGCATGCAGCCCAATTGGGCCGGCCCGACCGGGGAGGTACCTCTCGCTTACACGATACCGGCGTAGAGCGACAGCTGTGATGTTACGTTTCGTGCGATGTATAAGTAGCCGGTGGCCCATGGAGGTGGGTTGAGGGCAGTGCATCTGTATAAACTCTATGCAGATGTGTATGAATATATATTATTACTAAGCATTAGCTGTGCCCCAGGATACTCCCGCATAAAATCTATCCCAAAGATACCCATTCAATTTTTTAAGGAATTTGTTATCTATCAGCCATCATCATCATCATCAGCCTATAGCAGTCCACTGTTGGGCGGCGGTCTCTCCCATAGCACGCCACTGGCCTCGATCTTCGGCTAACCTTTCCTACTTCCTACCCAGACCTTGATACCTATATTATCTATATTTGACAAAAAATTAAAATCATTCAATGTTTTATGCCTAAAAGAACAACACTCTTAATAACGGCACCTAGGATTAATTAACAAGAATTGTGATTTTAAAATACAGATTGGTCAACATCGGCGCTATTATTTAAATGAAACCTGCCCTACAAACTGGTTGCATCCGCCGCGGCGCCCTTTGAGCGTAAGTATACATGAAATGCATTGCAAATGTTGAGATTAAAAAGCCTTTACGCCTTTTCCCCGCCAATTAACTCGGGCGCATTCCTGAACGGTGAGTACAAACAATCAACTAGTCAGATTGGAGATGTTAAATATAGGTCCAAGTCTCCACGATCAAAGTCTCCACGATCCAAGTCTTCACGATCCAAGTCTCCACGATCTAAGTCTCCACGATCCAAGTCTGCACGATCCAAGTCTCCACGATCCAAGTCTCCACGATAAAGTCTCCAAGGCCAAGGATATTCCATATTCGAGGGCTAATGAAACCAAAAGACAACTGCATAATCGTTACGCAAATGTGTTGCCCTCTTTCATCCCCTCTAATGGACCAAGAAAAAGATACGAACTGCAAAACACGAGACACTTACCTGACGGCTTACCTGGCTACTGGTGTACCTGGCAGGTAGATACTTGATATTTTTCGGTCACCGGCCAAATTTTCAGGTTTGGTTCAGAATCAATAATACATTCGATTTATGAAATAAAAAAGAATAAAAAAATAATTAATTAAAATTACTTTGTCCCATGTTAAAAACATATTTCTTGGTCACCGCGTGGCATATAACTTGCGAGTGTCGCACGTTTGGCGTCACTGACCTTGAAGTCGATACATTTCGCGTATGAACCACGATCGCTGTATTTTTAAGGACCATTTAAAATCGATTTTTGTTTAACAAAATATTACAATTAGACGATAAAAATTAAAACACCCTTGGAATGATGTTTCCTTCCTTATTTTAAAATTTGACCGGTGACCAAAAAATAACCCTGTACACACTACTCTATTGTACATAGTTACCATCACAAAATAAGTAAGTAAAAGCTACTTAAAATAAGTTAATTTATAATGTTCCTTTATAAATCGCTGTAAAAGAGTTTCGACAGTTTACTTAGCAACATTGTAAAAGCCTTCATTCCTCATATAGACAATCTTAAAGCAGTCAATCGTCCAATTAATTATAAGGTGACCTTTGGTGCAGCGAATGATATCGACACATTGAGACCATGAACCGTCGATTTCCGCATCAAAAGCTGAGTTTGTATTGCAGGGACCAAATTACTTTGCAAATATAACAAGTAGATATTTATAACTTTATACTTTATAGTAGTACTAGTTGCGCTCCGCTGTTTCACCCGCGTAAATTTCGATCCCGTGGAAAATAGAAAATCATCCCATTACATCCCATAGAAATTTTTTTCGGGATAACAACTAGCCTATGTATTAATCCAAGTTACTCTCTATGTGTGTGCCAAATTTCATGAAAATCAGTTCAGCAGTTTGCGTGGAGTAACAAACAAACCAACAAACAAACATACAAACTTTCGCATTTATAATATTAGTAGGATAAACTAGTCGACTTTCAGATACGGCGGCCGCCTCTTTTTATGGATGTCCCAAGTATGTTTGCAAACTCAAGTGTATCATTCTCGGCTTCTGATGGATCAGTACCCCGACGAGAAAAGCAAAACTCAGAACCAATGGCTCAATGAAGCCAAAGCACGGGATATAATAGAGTCTATAGAAAAAATCCTGATTTCTGTCGGTTATTAGAAATTGAAAAATCCCAATATCACGTTCTGGCCCAATGGACTCGTACACCTGATGATTACAGTATAAAAAGTATAGATTTTCTCACGTCGTCGCTTCCAGATGGATTAGGAGCACTGGTCAGTAGTTGCAACATGCAGTTAAAAGTATTTACGATTCAACGAGAACAGAATCCTAACCACAAACTTAAAAATTACAACCAAAAAATAGGGACCGACCTAAGGGATCTTCAAGAAAAGAGCTTACTCTTTCCTCAAAGGTCGGCAACGCATCTGTTAGACCTCTGGTGTTACGGATGTCTGTGGGCGTTGGTGACTTTACATCAGGTGACCCAACTGCTCGTTTGCCTCCTATGCTATAAAAAAAACCTATGCATTGACGACCTTGGAAAGTACCTCTCACATAGGTACACCAACGAACATACATTTCCTATTCACCACAATATCCTCAATAGCAGCCAATTTCTATTTAAGGAATAAGGAAGCGGAAAGTAATCGTAATCCAATTCCGCGTATGCCATCCCAAGTGCAAGATACTCAGACACTTGTTCATGACCCGTCCAAGGTCGTCCAGTACATCCCGAATACTCGTATTTATTATTATTAATTTTTTATGATATAGGGGCGCAAACGAGCAGTCGGAGCCGTATTCAGGACTAACGACGCTTATAGACATCCGCAAAGACGTTATATACAGACTAGCTGTGCCCCGCGGTTTCAGCCGCGTTCACTTTCCAAGAAATCCATATAAACTTCAACACCCCATTTCACATTTTGAATTTCTAAAAATCCTTTCTTAGCGGATGCCTACGTCGTAACATCTACCTGAATGCCAAATTTCAGCTTGATCCGTCCAGTGGTTTGGGCTGTGCGTTGATAGATAGCTATGTAACGTTTGAGTTTTATATATATATAGATGCGCTGCCCCCCTTTCTTCTCCCACCTGCCATGGGCCACCGGCTACTTACACACCGCACGTAACACCACAGCTGTCACTTTTCACCGGTCTCGTGTAAGCGAGAAGTACCTCTCGGGTCGTGCCGGCCCAATTCGGCCGCATGCAAGCATGCAGTGTGGCACTACCTCTTACTAAATTTATTCCGCATATGCCATCCCAAGTGCAACTCTCAGAGCCTTGCTCATGACCCGGTGAAGGTCGACCAGTACATCCCGCATACTCGTGTTTGTTTCACAGTTCACGGCTTATTTTTACATCAGATAAACCGCGCAAGAAGGTCAAGGACTTTATTTTCGGATGCGGTGCCAGCGTTCACAAACGTTTTATCATTTGAGCAAACTCAGGTGTTTCTAATGGATCCTGCTTGTAATATACTTGTGTTTTTGTGTTTAATGTGTTGTTCCATATTTATAAGACATTTATTTGGAACAATATATTTTTCATTTTGATTTAGAATATTTTTCTTTATAAAACTAAATAAAAGTTTAAATAAATGTAACGAATTACATCGTGACTAGTTCTTATTTAAAATTTTAAGATGCTGCTGATAGCAGCAGTCATGTTAATAAATGTTATCTTTCATTTAAAAGAGCTTATTCTTTCCTCAAAGGTCGGCAACGCATCTGTTAGACCTCTGGTGTTGCGGATGTCTGTGGGCGTTGGTGTTCACTTTACATCAGGTGACCTAACTGCTCGTTTGCCTCCTATGCTATAAAAAAAATTCTTTCATGATTGCTGGTGTGGTGTGAGATGTCTTATTTAAGAAAGAGATGCCACTGAATGCTGTCGTATCGTCCCGACACGCCCGGAACCTCCCGCGCTTCCTCGATGCTGCCAAAATGTGATGCCTTTCAATGTATTTTTTTTTTAATTTTTATTGATTCAGAAAGAGGAAGGAGGACAAAGCGTATCAGCCTCGGGGATCACAGAGGCACGCAAGCCCCCCTACCACGATAAGGTGGCAGCCATCCTTTCGCATTTATGCCTTTGTACTTAAAAAAAATCAAAATTATTTAGTAGGTACATTGACCCATTATTGACCCCAGTCCGGCACAGAAGCGTATAGCAAGATACTTGGTTTCATAGCCTTCATCGAATTGCAACAAGTCCGCCTTTGGAATTCGAAACCCAATGAAATGAAATGAAAATGTTTTTATTCAAAATAGAATTAGAATAGAATAAATTATAATAGAATAGAAACAAGTTTATTCAATGCTCCACATACTGACAAAACATAAATAAACTATAGGTACATGAGACACAAAAAAAAGAATAGAAAAATAGCTAAAAATAAGATAAAAAACAATTTAAGTATTTTTTTTTTGCATATTCATGCACAGTGATGCAATGTGAGGAGCACTGAAAAGGATGTCACTCGGCATACGTCGGAGAATTTCAGTTCACCGGCACCGATTTTCAGTGACATCCAAAGGTCAGACGGAAAGCAATGACATTCAAACGAAGACAGTTACATAATAAAATAAATACAGTGAAAATAAATATTTGGTTCATTAGGTGTTGTGTGATTAGTAGGTATAAGTATGATGAAAATTTTAAATATATGTTTATAAAGTAGTAATAAATAATTTTAAGAGTAAAAATATAAAATATATAAAATATAAACCCGAGAGTGATAGTAAGTATTGAAGCGATAGGGAGCCATTCCACAGACAACTTGTCTATAATCTACACCAATCGGCGTTCACACTTCACAACGCGTACAACGAGGTTGAGTAACGCTTGTATTTATTGTCATAACAAGATACGTTTAAAGAACAAAGAGATAAGAGAGACGTCTATTATAATAATTTAATATTATACGGAAAGTAATTCTGTCGCTTGATAATTTTACGAAGGGAACGCTAACTACCTACAAAGGAAAGTTCGCCCGTACTGTGATGGTCATCGAAACAAGGTATATTAACACGACTTTTATAAGGCTTAGTATTCTGCTATAGATAAATAAATATAATAAATTACTGATAACCCTTAAGTTGATTATCTAACAAATATGCTTTGTACTTATTTTTAAAACTAAAAAAATCGCAGGCCCATTGAAGCTTGTCCAACAGGTATGGAGGTGTACGATATCTAATGATGCCGAAGAGCAAGGTGGCGAAATGGAGTTGCCTTCTTTCATCCATACGAAGTATTTTGGCGTTATTGAGAGAAGGCGAAACGTGATCACGTGGGAGGACATCGAAGCAGTAACGGCGCAAGCGTTCTGTACCCTTTGAATTAACTTCCGAGATCGAGAAAGCAGGCAAGGTCCGATCACAGCATCTGCATAGTTTAAGTTGGATAAGATTAATGATTCGCATAGTTTTATACGGAGATCGGTTGTTAGAGAGTTTTTTATTTTATATAAAACTTTTAGCCTATAAAAGCAATTACTAACAATTCGTATTACGTGTTTTTCAAACTTTAAATTTTCGTCCATAAGTACACCTAAGTTACGAGCCTCCACCACTCGGTCAATTTGGTCATCCAATATTTTGATGACAGGAGAGTGTAACGACATTCTGTATATCTGGTTTTTAGTTCCGAGCAAGATATTTTGTTTTGTTTGGATTTAGTACTAACGTGTTATCTGCAGACCACCTCGCAATACGGGACAGATCTTCGTTTAGTTTAATTATAGTGGAGTCTATGTCACTGGGCTTACAAGATATGTACTGTATATCATCCGCGTATATATGGTATTTTCAGTTTTTGATTTGATTGACGATATCGGCGCAGTACAGTGCAAATATCAATGGGCCAAGTATTGATCCTTGTGGGATACCTCTGTTTGAGGGACGTAGACCAGATAGTGTAGCAGAACCGTCGTTATTTTTCACCTCAACTACTTGCGCACGTTCACCAAGATAACTGTGAAACCACGATATCGTATTAGTGCTAAAACCATAATACTTGAGCTTTGATAGTAGTATTGGACGATTAATTGTATCAAATGCACGCGAATAATCAAGTAGCACCAGTATTGTACCCTCGCCTACATCTTGAGCGCACAGAATATTGTCCATTACGTCGGCTAGAGCGGTAGTCGTACTGTGTCGCTTGCGAAAGCCCGACTGTTGGACGGGGAGAATGTTATTTGAATTTATATATTCTGTCATCTGATTAGACACAACCCTTTCTAATATCTTAGAGGTACATGGAAGGATGCTAATTGGCCGCAGGTCCCTAATATCGGTTACGTTATCTTTCTTAGGTATGGGCTTTACCACCGCTGTTCTCCATGAAAGGGGAAACTTATTTGAAACTAGGGACATGTTAATAATTTTAAACTATACGGCAAAGTGGCCAATAACATTTCCAAAGAAATGCCGTCAACCCCTATGGCATTTGAATGCTGTGATTTTAAGATTTTAAGTACGTGACATTCATCAGTACATCTAAAAGAGAAGTTTGATGTGCAGAATTGGCCAGTCTCGTAGAAATTAACAGTTGCTGGTGGTGCAATTACAGGAATTACTTTTTGAACGTCAACAATTAAATCTACCACCGGTTCAACACTAGCCCCATATGGACACCTACTCCTTACCCTGGAACGCTAAGCCAACGATGATGACACCGCACATATCCATTGCCTTGCCACAGCAATTGTAACTAGTAAACACACGAGCTCCAGTCCACATATATATTCACCGTGGCGCCCGAATTAGCATGTGGCTGAGCCGCGCGGTGCTGGCGCGTCCTTGGAATAAGAATTTAATGTCGACTATATCTTACAATACAGCCACATTATTGATGCCCTAAACGCTGCTAGCAACTCAATATCAAGTAGTTGTTTACCTGACTGGGGAAGATGGGTTATGTTTTCGACCTTTATCGCCATTAGCTGGAGGATGTTCGCTGGACAGTACTAGGTATAACATGTGTTAAGCTTTCGCTGGAGTGTAAAGTAAGAGATGTCGATAGTAGTGTTCTGTAAGAGGTAGTGCCACAATGCATGCATGCATGTAGCCGAAGCGTGCCGGCACGGCCGGGAAGGTAACGTAACCAGCGTAGTGACAGTTGTGCTGGCGCGTGTCGTGCGGTGTGTAAGTAACCGGTGGTCCATGGAGGGAGGAAGAGGAAGGGGGGCAACGCAACTGTATAGCCTCTATGCGGATGTCTATGGGCGTCGGTAGTCATGAAAATGGCTCCGATTGCTCGTTTGTCTTCTTATGCTATAAAAAAATAGTTTCCTGCTAATTCTATGCTTGTTATAAAAAAATATCTATTAATCACCCATTTGAATTTCTGTTTTTTTAACCTTACTGAGTCATCTCAGGATTGATGAATGATTGTTTGAGGTATTATTTTTTATAGTAGAGGTAAGCCAGCTAAAGAGGTTCATAGCGAATTTGATTAAGCACTAAATAAAAACAAAAATGACATGATTACGGTAGATATTTAATTATTTTTTATAGTGTAAAAGGGCAAACGAGCAATCGGAGCCATTTTCATGACTACCGACGCTCATAGACATCCGCACAGAAATTACACAGACGCATTCCTTCCTCCCCCAGTCCACACAGATCACCGGCTACTTACACACCGCACGAAACGCGACAGCACAGCTGTCACTCCAAGCCAGTTTCGTGTAAGCGAGTGCTCGTGCCGGCACAATTCGGCAACATGCATGCATGCAGCATGGAACTACCTCTTACTAAATTTAATATAACACCTTTATAGGTACAATCCCAGTTAGCCAATTAAGTAGGTACAGTAACTTAATGCTAAGTAAACTGTTAAATTCAGCTTTGACGGTTCCGGTTAGTAACGAGATGGACGGTACAACGTACAAATTTAATTAAATATCGAATTGATAAAATAAAATTGTATCAATACCTGAGAGGCATATAATGAGCTGCGAGACTGCACGCTATGGTCAGTAACAGTGCAAATACAAAGTGAAATAACTACTTCATTTGAAGAAAGAGATTGATGAAGACAGACTAAAAGATGAGGCCGAATTTTTTACAGCATAAGCGGGCAAACGAGCAATCGGAGCCATTTTCATGACTACCGACGCCCGTAGACATCCGCATAGAGGCTATACAGATGCGTTGCCCCCATTCCTCCTCCTTCAATTAACTTTGTAATCAACGATTCGAGTCGACTATGTCAAATAGAACGAGCTGGTACAGAGAGGTGACCAGAGGTGAGAGCAGTACTCCACGTGCGGTCAGACCTCTGTCTTGTAGAGTTGCAGTCGATGGGCTGGCGTAAAGTACTACTTCGGTCTACTGGTCTCAACCTCTCGGCTAAATAAACCTAAATTAAATAAATTAAAAACAACCAGCCAATCATTTACCAATATAAATAAAAATTTTAAGCTATACTTAAATGTGATTATACACAAACATATCATTAAAAAATTTAACTAACTTTTATTTATAAATATGTATAATTTATAAATTAAACTAACTTCATTTTGCACTTGGCTTGCAAGGTGCAAAATGCAGTTACAACAAATGCAGTACAACGTATAAGCATCATTGCTGGCGCAAATTAATATTTTTCCCTAATTACAATTAATGTCTCCAATTTAGTTTTCACTTTAATACGCACAAGCTAAGAACTGGATAATAATAATAATCCATGTAAAATTTATCAATCAAAATTAACTTAACAAAATTAAAATAAATCACAATAACATAAAATATACTTCTTTATATAATCCTAAACTAAATATATGATATATTATGAATATGACAACTCGGTTCTCAAAGATGAACATCAAAATGTCACGGTCTTAACATGTCAATATTAATCATGCAAATAACTAATACATTGAAACTTTAAAACTTATATCTACAATAGACAAGCAATAGACAACCGGACAAATTACATGTAGAATGGCATCACAAAGTTAGGTAGCACTTGCTAAGCCCCTCGGTTTCACCCGCGTAAATTTCGATCCCGTGGAAAATAGAAAATTATCCCCTGCCATCCCATAAGAACATTTTTTCGGGATAAAAACTATCCTAAGAGTTAATCCAAGTTACTCTCTTTGTGTGTGCCATATTCATGAAAATCTGTTCAGCAGTTTTTGCATGAAGGAGTAACAAATAAACAAACACATTTTCGTATTTATAATATTAGTAGAATTTAGGTAGAAACAACAACACAAATTCACGCAACTTCCCCAGTGGGGTGACCACAAAGAACCACTAAGCTTAGGACTTACTGGTCGGATTTACAAAATTCAATATGTAAAATTTATAAGCTTTTTACGACTGTAATGCGACTAGTAGGGTTAGGAATATGCGGGCGAGACCGCAAGACGCTAGCTTACTTACTTCGAATGAAAATGACACAAACTGGCCAGCAAAATGGCCCATTAAGGTGGGAGGAGAAAGGAGGGCAGCGCATCTGTATAGCCTCTATGCGGATGTTTGTGGCCGTCGGTAGTCATGAAAATGGCTCTGGCTGCTAGTTTGCCCTCCTATACCATAAAAAAACTATATGATTGTAGCTTGCCTACTCGTACATGTAACAGGCAAAATATTTAATAAGATTTTTATGGTATAGGAGACAAAGGAGCAGTCACAGTCACAGTCATTTTCATGAGTATCGACGCCCATAGACATCCGCATAGAGGCTACACAGATGCGCTGCCCTCCTTTCTCCTCCCACGTAGTAAGAGGTAGTGCCACGCTGCATGCTTGCATGCAGTCGAATTGGGCCGGCACGAC
>LUGF01052178.1:64408-78955 GCA_001625245.1 Calycopis cecrops | reverse complement strand
AAACTGTGAGATGCAGGCAAATCTGATGGACAGACAAAATATTGCATTATTGAGACATATTATTATGAGATGCAGGCTGTTAACATAGAAGCCGAATAAATTGGAGGCTCAAGAATGTAAACATATTGTAATAATGAAATATTTACGTATGGAGTAACGCAAATGAGGAATTAAAAGTACCACGTACAAAAAGTCCCCCTAACAACCAAGGACATGCAGAGAGCGGACGGGAAAAAAGTAAGGGGGAGTCCTCGAAAATAATAGAACTCTAGTGATGAGGCGAAGCAACGCACACGGACTTTGGTTCCCGTTGTGTGCTCTAAAGTGAGGCACGTTCCAAGGAAATAATTGCACACCATGTGACGGAATTTTTACTAGCGGAGTGTACGTTTTTCTCCGCAGGCCGTTATACTTGTATTTTTTGTAATACTTTTTACTTTTGTATGGCAGCCAACATACATTCCAAATATTTCATAAATATTAATAAACATACTTACGGTCAACAGGAGGAAAATCAATCCGATGGTTGGGATTCACAATGACAGCTAACTTAGTTAAATTTGGTATATGTCCAAATGGTGTCCGTCCATACACCATACTGTACAATATGCACCCTAGGGACCACACATCCGAGCGGAAAGAAATCTGTAATATAATATATAAATAAATAAGAAAGAAATCTTTAATATAATATAAATAAAAGGACCCATACAACTGCTAGTAAAAAGTTATAATATGAAAATGACATTTTTAGCAGAAATTATTAGTGCAAATCAATAAGATATAAATATCTACTCGGGAATAAATAATATACTAAGCAAATAAGACCATTCCAAATCAAATCAAATTCTAAAACCTCAAGCCTCACAAAGAACAGAGCTGTTTTGCTGGTAGCAGCTAACTCCAGTTCTTTAGATATTTACCTTGATAGGATTACCTCCGCCATAGCCCCCTGCATCACCTGTCAATGCCTCTGGACTGATGTAAGAGTATGTTCCTGCAGCTTGTAACCGCACTACACTTGTAGCATCACTACTTATAGCAGAAGCAATGCCAAAGTCTATCAACTTTAGCATTCCACACACAAGAAGAAAGTTTGCTGGCTTCAAATCTGCATGTATAACGCCTGTAAAAGGGACACCAGTTGTTTTATGTAAGGGTCAATTCACACCAAAGGCGCGGCGAAGCGCAGCAAAGCGAAGCGCAGTTTATGCGTCATATGAATTTCAACTTTATAATAATTACTATAATACTTATTATCGCATGAGAAACTCGAAGGAGTCGCGCGGATTCCCGCAACTTCGCAAGAATTCGCTGGAATCCGCGCGGAAGTCGCGAGAATTCGATTTCGAATAAGTACTACAGAAATGAAAATAAAGTTTAAATTTATATGCCACTGAAAGTGCGCTCCGTTTCGCTGCGCTACGCCGCGCTTTTGGTGTAAATTGAGCCTTAGCGTTCATAGCCAATTTGTGTGTCCTTTATAGGGTATGAAGGTTCTTCATACCTCAATACTATTTATGAATTCTTAGGATTATCTAATATAATTAATATGTATCATTAAGAATGAAATATGTTTACTACTTTAGATTTCTGTTTTAGCTATCTTAACTTTACCTAAGAGTGATGAAACTTTTGAATTAAGTACATAATATGTGTGAATAAATTTTTTGCAGCAAAATAGTCTTGATAACTTTTATTTTGGAATGCTTTCTTAAGTTTTTTTATTTGCATGATTAAAACATGTCTAGTCTTTTATTCCATAATAACAAAATTAGGTTTAATATCTCACCATGATCATGTATGTAGTGGACAGCATGTAGCATCTCCTCCCAGTAATGTAGCACCAGAGCAGGTGGAAGTCCGGCACCTCTGGCTTTTAGGAATGATGAGAGATCTGTTTCACCCACTTCCAGTACCATTCGAAGTAATTGATTGGTACGGTCATACTCACTGTAAAACAATAATCTACATTAAATATAACTTTATAGAATACTAGTTATCTGCCTGCAGCTTCCCATATGTCATACAGAAAACTTCAACTACTTCTTTGTTGTTGAAAAATATCCTATGATATCTTTGAAGTGACATTAATGTTTTAGACATGTTTAGTGGTTAAGACATACAAGTGTAACAAACAAACGCTCACTTTCACATTTATAGTATAGTGTTAGTGTTATTTTATTTAATACATTTGCAATGAATAGTACAAAAGTTGCCATGAAAGTGAGATAGACATATGACATAGCCCTGTGAACCTGTATGATTGGGTTAATATACCAAGTTCCCAGCAGTATTTTTACAGGCAAAATAACTTACTAATCATATAGTTTGACAACTCGGTCTGAGTTCTGTAGTGCTCTTAAAAGCCTAACTTCATTTATGTATCCTTGAGCCAATTCATGGTCTGTGGCCAAGTAAACACACTTTACAGCGTATTCACAAGATGTTCCCACTTCCAACACCTGGAAATGATTATAGAATTAGTGTTAGTTATGTGTTTTAGTATAAAGATAAAGTATACATACTAATATTGAGTAATAAGTTAAGTGATTTGTGGGCCTTGTGTCACAATACCCACTAAAACCATTGCATGTGCCATTAGCGCCAAAGGCACACAGCCCCAGCTCTAACCCACAGTAATAGTACACAAATTAAAAAAGAAGAACTAATACCACCTCCACACAGAGTTTATCCTGCACAGTGGAACCCCTCATAATTTGGAATAATGTAGGTGGATGAGGAGCCTATCCCCGTGCCTTGTGCCATGCGCAAGTGCCGCCTCCTTCTGTTGGTTATTATCAATTTAGGCTTCTCAGTTTACCTAAGGCTACTAAGCACCTCTGCTACAAAATTGCTTGATTACTCTTCATCACTTAACAAGTATTTAATAAGCTACAAATTTCTTTAAAAAGAATAGTTTCCATTACAACTGATAAAATTTATCAATTTATGATGAATATTAAATATAAATTTACCTTGTAAACTTCACTTGACCCGCCAACTCCAAGTTTTTTAATAAACATATATTTCTTATCTTTAATGCTTGTTGTCTTGAACAGTATTTTAGAGTTATTCCCAACAACACCCTGGGGATATGACGGAGTCGCTGCATATGAAGTGGGAACTGGCTTCTTGTTCATAGGTGTCTCAGGGACAGGTTGAGGAGCAGGGGCTGGGAGAGATGGAATTATGGTCGCAGGAACAGCTGTTAAAGGTGTTACAGGTGGAGCCACACTAGCAGGTGCAGCAGTAGTTGCAGGTGCTGGAGCATCTACAAAATTAGCTGGATTTCTAAATAACTCACACCGCACTTTGTCTCGATTTTGTACAACCGACGGTAGCGGAGTTTTCTTGTTACTGTGCCGTGATGAGCCAGGTGTAAACTTTCTTATACCAGACTTGATTTTAGGTGTCGCTGTTTTCGTTTTTTGAGCACTTGGCATTTTTGGAAAGTCTGGTGTTCTTTTTATCGCAGAGCCTTTATAAATTTGTTGTTTAGAATATTTGTCTTGCGACAACAGTCCGTAACGTTTTTTCTCACTATTGAAATATGATGATGGTGTTTTCTGTGTAGAAGGACCTCGAAAAGGGTTTTGAAATTGATTATTAGGATACGTTTGATTCGAGGTGCTATTATTTTCGACATTTTCTTTGTTATCGTCCTTGTGAATTTTCTTTTCAGAGGCAAAGTTCTTGATGCTTTTGCCATTTATATTTGGCGTTGAAGTTTGGTTTGTTGTTATTACAGTATTCTTTGAATGGGTTTCTTCTACTGAATCGTCACTATCATTATTAAAACTGCAATCAGGAGTGTGTTCTTCTTGCTGTAGTGGTTTTAGATTAGCGAGCAATACCGAAAGTGGCATAGGCACAAATTTCATGCTATTAGAAGTTGATTCCGTTGTATTATTCATGACGAAACTCTTTAAGATTCATTAGAACACAAATTGTTTTGAATTGATTATGTAGAAATAGATGCTCAAGTTCATATCAAATAAAATACACAAAAGTAGTTCTAACTCAAAATCACAAAACTATACGGGCCGGCCGTTACCAATGTCAAACGTTCAAATTTTGACAATTCTGTATTTACAACATAATTCTTTTTTATTTACATAAAGGACATTGAACGTAACGTATACAGACTAGAGTCAAAGTACAATATACTACAGTGTTTTCGATTTTGTATCACGAACTAACTCTGCTATCAGCACCGGATCCAGGGGAAGGGCTTGGGGAGAGGTTGCAGCCTCGGCCCCATGAATCAAAGGGACCAAGTGACAAAACCAGTAGTAAAAAAAATTAAAAGATCATTAAATTACACCTCTCTAAATAATTGTACCGATTTATAATATATTATCATAATTAAACGTTATTTTTTAGATGAAACATAAGGTAAAAATGTAGATATGGGAAATTGCAATACTAATAGAATATACATTGATTCATCATCGTTCGCTGACCGATCGTTAACAACTGGAAGAGATCTAACATAGGCATGGACATAGGCCTCCTCCATAGAGTTAAAGTCACAGTTACGAGCCACTTACATCCATTAGCTCCTCGCCACCATAACGAAGCCTCTTTAGGAGATGGTCTTCAGTATTACTTTTAGAGTAGGCTTGGTCAGCCTATCGTCACGAAGTAAAATAATAACTCCTAAGAAGGTTGCTAATTAGAATAATTTATTTACAAAATCTCCTGCTTATATACAAAAATTACAGATCAAATAAAAAGAGATAAAACATACATAACTAATGCGTAAAAATAAGATGCCAATAAGTCTTAATTATTATTACGAGAAATTCCATGAAAGCCCGTGGAATGCGCGTCCAGAGTTGCGTAGAACTCGTACCTTCTCGAGACATCTCGTGCGTCGCGTCGCGAGCTGCGGGGCCGCGCCTCTCTCGCCAGTCAGCCGATGTGCGCGGTTCCCACAGAGCAAAGTAATATGGGCGGTTCCGTACGGACGTCTCGTACTCGCGTGTGCGCGCTGCTGTTCCGTGTTCCGTGCAGACGTAATTCGAATGAAGACTGCGACTGTTGTTGCTTCATGAAGGCGTAGTGTGGTAAGTGTTCGTGAATGAAGACAGAAGATGTTCTACGCGTGCAAAGGTTCTTCTTAGGACCGAAACAGCTCTTTTCAGAGCTAAATTAAAAAGGTCCTTCTCGGGACCTTTCCTGTTTCCTTGAACCAAAAGTTCTTTTAAGAGCTGAGCCAAAAGGTCTTTGTCAAGACCGTTTCTTGTTTCACGTCGGACGAAAAGTTCTTTTAGAACTAAACTAAAAGGTCTTTTTCAAGATTACTTCTATCCGTGTTTCATTCAACACGAAGGTCAAATCTTGTGGTAATGTCTTGGTATCTTCTGAATGCGGTTCCGTACGGACGTCTCGTACTCGCGTGTGCGCGCTGCTGTTCCGTGTTCCGTGCAGACGTAATTCGAATGAAGACTGCGACTGTTGTTGCTTCATGAAGGCGTAGTGTGGTAAGTGTTCGTGAATGAAGACAGAAGATGTTCTACGCGTGCAAAGGTTCTTCTTAGGACCGAAACAGCTCTTTTCAGAGCTAAATTAAAAAGGTCCTTTTCGGGACCTTTCCTGTTTCCTTGAACCAAAAGTTCTTTTAAGAGCTGAGCCAAAAGGTCTTTGTCAAGACCGTTTCTTGTTTCACGTCGGACGAAAAGTTCTTTTAGAACTAAACTAAAAGGCCTTTTTCAAGATTACTTCTATCCGTGTTTCATTCAACACGAACGTCAAATCTTGTGGTAATGTCTTGGTATCTTCTGAATGCTTCATGGTATGTGGTATCTTGGTAATGTTTCTGGTAATGTACACTTGCTAGTAAGTATATCTTCAGGTAGTATATAAGCAGGAATTTGGCGCGTAAGTATTTAGCGTAGGCTATAAATTATTTTCTTATTATGTAGCTTGGTAGGTAGCTACACCTCCATTCCATTGGGTAGGAAGTAGTCCAACACTCCGTCTTCCGAATCGCCAATCGAGAACCATACCCAACACATTTAGGTAATGTATTCAAACCTCACGACTGTGAATGAGAGTAATTCGAGAGAGAAGTAGAAAAACATCTTCAGCAGGCACTTCAATTATCACCTTACCTAAGACCTTGCATGGGCCATAAAAAGTACGAAAAATAACATAAGCTCCTGGCTTTGGCCAAATAACTAAATATGTCTTCGTGATTCTCCCCTAGAAAAGCCTTATTATTCATGAATATAATCTTTAGTTGCATCCTCTGTTGAAGGAGGTTCCTACTCTATATTGAAACTATTTTTTTTATAAAAAAAATGTTACTTTGTATCTTGTCTATTGTCTTATAATATCTAAAAAGTATAGACAGTCTTTTCTCTGTCTACGTTAAAAACATTTTAAATAAAGAATTATTTCAATCGTTGTTTTTCTAAGTAATCCAGCCTCTTTAACATGGTAGCAGAGCTGAGAAAATTTTGAAATATTCTAATATAATATATTTCTGCAAGAATATTTCCGAAAAATTTAGCGCAAGTAAAACGTCATAGAAAATTATCTTTATTAAACTATTAGTACATTTAAATTATTTACATTGTATATCCCACCACAAATATAGCTATGGGCCATCATACACCAACAAATATCAATTGTATACTTGTATATTATATAAAAATCTTGTGTCACGGTATTCGTGTTTATACGCCTTCGAAATCTCCTAGTTTATACCTACCTATCAACGAGTATAATTCATGCATTTACTTTTTCAGTATTTACAAACAACCCTTAAGGCAGGAATGTCAAAGATCCGGCCCGCGGCCCGCATCTAGGGTTGCCATCCGTCCGGGTTTCCCCGGATTTGTCCTAGTTTAGAGGGCGTCCGGGGAGCGTCCGGGCGGAGTTTTATTTGTAGTCCGGATTTTGATTTCCTTGCTTTGATTTTTGAATAATTGATTTGATTCAAAAAAAGATATGTGGTGTCGTGGGACACCAGGTAGGAACGAAGTGGAGTGGTAATAGAGAGAGAAGGGATGAGAGAACGAAAAGAAAGAGGGAGAAAGAGAAAGGTATTATACACTACTCGCTTGTGTATACGACTGTCGCGCCTGCGCACGTCTCATTTAACGGTTTTATTCCACGCACTTTTTCTTACGCTTTTACTATCACATTTTTTTCAGTTCGGTCGCGCAGCAAAATCCCTATCTCCTCCAAGCCTGCCATAAGGAACTTCGTTCCAAAAACTAAGACTAAAAATTTCAAATTTTGGAAGAAATGTTTATGGTTAGGAACTTGTAACTCGAAGTATTTTTTTAAGTTCGTTATTTAATTTAAAATAGCATTAAAATAAATAATACATGATTTATGACCATAAAAACTATATTTTTTCTTCTGAGTATCTTATGAAAAATACTATTTTCTAACGTCCGGGCAGGAAGCTCCGAAATCCGGGGTTCTTACGTGCCTTGTCCTAGTTGACAGATTTTTGAGATGGCAACCCTACCCGCATCCGACCCTCACGCCATATCAATACGGCCCGCGATCACAATATATCACAGAAAGAAAAATCCTGTATTTTTTACTTAGACTGCACTTGATATATCGATATATCTACAAATAATTTTGAGGTAGTGCCAAACTGCATGCTTGTATGCAGCCGAAATGAGCCGGCACGACCGGGGAGGTACCTCTCGCTTACACGAGACCGGCGTAAAGTGACAGCTGTGCTGTCGCATTTCGCGCGGTGTGTAAGTAGCCGGTGGCCCGTGGAGGTGGGAGGAGAAAGTAAGGCAGCGCATCTGTATAGCCTCTGTGGATGTCTATGGGCATCGGTAGTAATGAAAATGGCTCCGACTGCTCGTTTGCCCCCCAATACCAAAAAAAAATATATTACGAACATATTCAATCATTATACAATAACTATAACACGGATATCATACCTGACATCAATGAGCATCTTTTTTAGTGGAACCTGGTCCGCAAATTATGTTTGACACCCCTGTCTTAGGGTATACTTTTGAGACGAAAGACCGTGTGGTTTTAGCCGGTTCATGTTTTAAGACCTACTGAAAATCAACAAGAGTGTGCACTCCTTGGGGTTATTTGGATGCCATTTTTAAATACCTAGTATAAAAAGGCAAACGATACGTCGGAGTTTTTAGATGATTACCAACAAGCGCATAATTGTTTTACAGATGCGTTGACCTCTTCTCTAAACCCTCATATGGGCTACCAGAATCTGCTACACAAAACGTGACGAGGTAGCTAACGCGGCAGTGTAATGTACGTGAGAGGTAACTGAGAAATGTGCAGATAAACTGAGCTAGTCAAAGACGTTATTGCACTGACTTTATTGAACGGAGGTGCAACTACGCCCGTGGTGGGGAGCCTTGTGTGCCTCTGTGATTTCCAAGGTTATTGCGGACAGGAGAGGCAGGTCCTCCTCCGTCCCTCTGAATCAGCAGACGGCAGCGTACATTGAGACGTCTGGCGGGTCCGATCAAAGCCTGCGCAGAAGAGGGATTTTTGTCCGCTAAAATAGATTGGTTACAACTGTATCGAGTAACGCATTAGAGGGGTTAAAAATACGCGGTACTTTGCATACATGTTTGTCCACGGACAAAAGTACCTCGTCTGCGCAGGTCTTTACGGACAGATGGCGTTCTCATTTGGAGTACTGGGGCCAGGGGTCGGGATGGGATCCAGACCCCATGGCACGTTTCAGATGACGTAGTACGTCCCCAAATAAATGTTTGGCCTTTTGGTCGAGACCAGCCTGTCGCTGGAGGGATTTTGTTGGCTTGCTGCTTTTGTTGCATTGTAATTTAATTGTATATTTTATATAATATAATAATGTATTTGTACTTATTTATAGATACTTTCTTATGGGACCCGCAGAGTTTATTTCGCCGGTTCCTTTCAGGACAGGGCTAGGGTTGAACCAGTGTTAGCTATAAATGTTGACGTCCAAAAAGTGATTTGTATGGATCAAAAACATTTTCATTTCATTTGAAGTAAAAAATATTCTTATTTATAACGTTTTTTCAAGTCTTACTGAGTATAAAATAACAACACTAGTATGTGGGCATAATATGTACAAAAAAGATGCACAAATTAAAAATATTTATTTACATTGATTATGATTAATTATAAGTATAATTGTAAATAATGATCACTTAATTTCATATATACGAGTACATATAAACATTATTCTTCCTCCTCTTTCTTGGGGTATCTGCAGTCCGGCGCTTCGCACTCGCACCTCATCCACTTCGACTTCACCGACCAGAACTTGTCGCCATAGTCGAACCTGCAAATAGACATTCATAGGGTGTTTGCTTATTTCTTTGCAAATTCAAGTAATATTTACTCTGATTTTTGTTGAAAAATTACTAAAAATTCTGCTTACGTATAATAATGACCCCAAATTAACTGCAGCCCTCGGTACTCATGGACCAATGAGACTAGAATTCCAGGAAAATGTTTATTCGTATCTCAAAGGCCCGCAACGTAACCGCATAAACCCTGGTTTTGCTGTTTGTAGGAGTCGGTAGTCACTTGGATTGCAGTGAAGAAAAATAAACGCTTGACTCCTCGTGACTCTTCTCAGCATTGATTAAAGATGATTCGTGCGAGGTACTGTCGGTGTATGTGGGTGTGTGACTCCCGTGAGCTCTCTGTAGGCGGGCACGTCGCCGGTCGCGACTAGCGCAAGACGGTGAACCCGCGAACGTGCGTGCGTGCATGCGGTCGCGAAGAGCGCGACGGCGGGCAGGCGCAGGTCGCGCGAGGCGGTGAACACGCGCACGTGTGTGTGTCACTCACGTGAGCTCTTTGTAGGCGGGCACGTCGCCGGTCGCGAAGAGCGCGACGGCGGGCAGGCGCAGGTCGCGCGAGGCGGTGAACACGCGCACGGGCGCCAGGTTGGGCCGGCAGCTGTGGTTGATGAACCGCGCCGCACCGCCCCACCGCGCCGCGTCCACGCAAAGCGCGCCCTCGCCCGCATCCTCGCCCGCCTCACCCGAGCATTGCTGTAGAATGTAGATATTTCTGTTACTTTATTCTATGAACCACCTAAAAAACTTGCCCAACACACCCATTATTACAAGGATGATAATAAAATTGACATTTTTATTTTACACTAATTACTACAATCAATATACAATTAATAAAAAATAACTATTTAATCAAAATAATAGTATTTTTTTTTCTTCAGTAAAACTTGAACAATGATGCGCATACTCCTTGATTGCAAAGGCGAATGGCAGGTTTGTTTGAAAGTTTCGTACACCTAATAATTATCGAGTTATGATATTTTTGTTTTAATAGGTAGATAATATTATATACAAACCCATTTTAAATTCTTATATTTTTAGAAGTTCGGAAATAAAAGTTAGAACCAGATTAGTACAAACCTTATGGTACATCAGTGTGTTCCGCATAGGCAAGGCCGCATGCCATACGTCCACGTAAACATTATTTTGGCTCTTTCGTTCGGCTTGATACTTTTATTTTATTTCTATTTCTAAATAATTATTCATCATTTCGATATTTGTATTATTTTACATATGGCAACTTTTTAATTCATAACTGCGTTTAGTTTATGCTTTCATTGCGTTTGATTATTCAATTCTTTTAATTCTTTTTTTTAATAATACGCACTTTTAAAAATAGTACACTTATACGAAAACAAATGTCTTAATTGCCTTAATAAATGGTACAAATTATATTACATAAGAACAAAAAAAATAGGTTGTACGAAACCTGCCGTTCTTCTGTAGAAGAGATTTTAAAAAAAATTGTCACAGAACACATGTATTTGGATGAGGAGAAGCTTAAGTCTCCTTAAGCTTCCCTCGTCCTTCTTCGAAGGTTTTCTTGTGAGTACTTCGTAATCCAAATATGTCTCACCTGCATCAGATCTCGCTTGAGGTCCAACTCAAACATGTAGTGGTCGGTGGGCCGTGCGTCCGCGTCGCGCCGCGCCAGCAGTTCTCCGCAGTAGACCGCAACGACGGTGCCGCGCCGTAGCGGCGCTCGCGTGCGCAGCCCCCAGCCGCGCCGCTCCGTGCGGAAAACTTGCACGCGCGCTCCCAGCGACCCCGTCGCCTGCACGCGCGACACCACGCGATTGCCGCAGCGTTTCTGTAGCCGTTTAGACGTCATATTACCGTTCATCTATAGAGCGCTTGTACGGTTCGTAAGTAGAGAGTTGCTAGAATGCTGCTGGTTCTAAATAAAATACTAAGATTTAGTTTAGTAGTAGATTAAGTTACTAAGGTTTGCGTTACTTGTTAGTGCCCGAATGTATACACATACATAAATATATATAAATATATGTGTATGTCTGTGTGTGTGTGTGTGTGTGTGTGTTTGTGTGTGTGTGTGTATGGGTTACCATGTTGCAGGCGCAGGTGTGGTTGCACTCGAACAACATGGGCGGGTCGTGGTAGGGGAAGTGCGGCGGCAGGCGGCCGCGCACGTACCAGCTGCGTACTCCCAGCGTGCAGCACGCGCACGCGCCATCGCTGCAGTCGCCCTCCGTGCACGTGCACCCCTACGCACGACAGAATGTAATTTGAATTAATAAAGCGGAAATAGTATAAAAAGTATATTATTTAATAAAAGTGTAATAAGAATTTCCATCAAGAAGTGACAATACATTCAACAATAAATACATGACTGATATATCAACAGTTAGTACACTGATCTGTATATATGGACGGATCAGAATTTCTGAGGCATCACGAGGCGTCCGCAATTTGTTTTAAATAAAATCCTTTCTAATACTTTTAAGTATATGTACAAAGCTTTATGATGATCGGTTGAGTAGTTTTGACGTGATAACGTAACAAACACACTTATATTCACATTTTTTAATATTAAGCCTGTTGTTTATGCTATCCAAATAAATGAATTATTTATTAAATATATAAATCGGTGGAATTATAGAGAAAATAAAGTATATGATTGACTTATTTTAAATTGCGTTCATAAGGACCACGGTTAAAGTGAAACTTCGTGGCGAGCGTGTAGCTAGTGTACCTGGACGGTGGCGAGCGTGTAGCTAGTGTACCTGCATGGAGGCGAGCGTGTAGTCAACGTGCAGCGGCGCCGGCAGCACCAGCTGGGCCACATACGTGAAGTCTGTCGGCAGCGGCGCGTCGTCCACTTCGTTGATGCACGGCACCGGGTACAGCTCGCGACCGTTAGAGATGTCACTGCGAACAAAAGCACACTTAGCACGTCACTCGCACGCACTGGGCGGTGCAGTCGCAGCGGTTAACCGCAGTTCAACTTGAGATTGAAAGTCGACAATTGTTTCCGCGACAAACCACTATTTATTATCTATACGAATTATCTATTTTATTTTTTACTACTATGTTTCTATTTTTTTGACCGCAGCTTATACGTTCTAGTACGTTATGATGTTCGTTAGTGTCAGCTAATTGTAAAATGATGGATATGTGATATTGTAGTTTACCATACGCGTATAGCGGGCTAATATTATGACAATTCATATTTTCAATGCACTTAAAATCGCATCCCAATTTTTTGTCAATCTTGCAAATATTGTATCTGCTATCCAGTTATATAGATCAGGGTACTGTCACTGACCTGGACAGCAGACGGTGGCGCGACACGTTGCCGCGGATGGCGAGCGACATCTGCATGTTGAGCGAGATGGCGGCCTGGCTGCGGCCCTCGCACACCTCTACCGGCAGCTCGCCCGCAGAGTTCTCTACGTCAGTCTGTAAGTGTGCATGCATTGAATATTGTCCGTGCTTTATTAGGCTCAGGGCTTGTAGCAAGTTATATTCAGGCGTCGTTGAATCGCTATAATTTTGAGAATTAAGGTAGCGTAGGTTGATGACCCTTAGTAGACTTTATAACAGAGCCCCCCTTTAACACCAAGCGTATTGCTACGTAAACACAGCATCGGCACTGAATGGTATAGGTAATGTGTTAGGCGATTTCTAAAAAGGAGGGTTTTATAATTTAATTTAATAGGAAGTATATTGTCATACCCTGGCTCCGTGGGCTAGCAGTATGACGACGCACTCGTAGTGGCCCTCGCGAGCGGCAACGTGTCTGCAATAACAATTACGAAACTTTTACACGCACTCACGCACGTACGCACGCACGCACATACACGCGCGCACACACACACACACACACCCGCAGACACACGCTACACCGGCACATCATATAAATTGAGTACTTCCTTAGTTCGCTTTTTTTGTGTGTAAGTGTGTAAAGTGGAAAGCAGTATGATTATGTAAATTGTGTATCTATATACAGATGGAAATATGTATTTATTACACGTGTGACACATTGCTATGCATGTACGCATAATAATGAAATAAACGTTTCTCTTTATTTCTTTTTAATTCTAGCTTTTGCAACTGAATGAACTAAACTTAACTTAGGCGTGTCTATCATAACTTTTTTGACGCATTAGTCCTTTTAAAATAGATAAAAAAAAACAAAAAATATCTAGGAGGGTTAGCAGTTAGCACTCTAATTTTTTTAATCTTTTATATGTAGCACCTGTCGAGTTCATATAAATCAGTGGTGTACTCTAATAATTTAACCTAAACTAAAGAGCTATACAGGGTTACTCTTTGGTGCCCGGCAAAATTTTAAAATAAGGAAGTAAATACAATTCCCATGGTGTGTTTTAAATTTTATCGTCTAATTGCAATATTTTGTTAAATAAAAATCGATTTGTAATGGTCTTTAAAAATACATCGATCGTTGTTCGCACACGAAATGTAGTTCGCATTCAAAGGTCAGTGACGCCGGCCGGTCGCGACTCGTGAGTCAGATGCCATGTGGTGACCAAGAAATATGTTTATAACCTGGGTCAAAGTAATTATATCTAATATTTTTTTTTTCTTTCGTAAATCGAATGTATTCCAGATTCTGAACCAAACCTGAAAATTTGGCGGTGACCCAAAAATTAACCCTGTTTAAAGATCAGTTGTGTATGTTTTTTTTTAAATTCTTCTATAGCTATCTCCTATCGAGTCGTATATAGATCACTGGTGTACGTACAACGGGGTGTCGGTGTGCGCGTTGGGCAGCGAGGCGGCGTGCGGCGCGGCGGAGAGAAGCAGTCGCAGGCAGCGCGCGCGACCCGCGAGCGCGCACCAGTGCAGCGCGCCGTGACCCTCCGTGTCCGTGACGCCGGCGTCCGCGCCCGCCTCCAGCAGCAACCTGGTAACAACAGCACAGACCTGACACACTACACTTAGGCTGCGGCCTTAACGGCAGCGTCTAGAGCCTCTTAAGCGTCTAAACCGTATGGCCACCTGGCGTCGTGAACACCGCTTTTAACGCTGCCGTCACGGACGCAGCCTTAGGGACCGTTCAAGTATTACGTAATCACTGAAGGGGGTAGAGGGTACTTGCTTTGCTTATTTCTTTGTTAATTTAAGTTATATATGCATTGATTTTTGCTGACAAGATAGAAGTTTGTAATTTTTATTAGAAACAATATCTGCTTACGTAATACCTGAGTAATCGCTTACAAGAGAGAGTAATTCATTCATTTTGCCC
>LUGF01052178.1:44249-63377 GCA_001625245.1 Calycopis cecrops | reverse complement strand
ATCAAGCGGGAAAAAGAAGGAGTCAAGAGGGAAAAAGAAGGAGTGTGGAGTCTCACTCACCAGACTACCGCCCGACCTGCGCTTAACGCAGTCCGGTCGGCCAGTCAGTGAGTGTGACTTACCGCAGCCCTACTTCTGCGCCAGCCCGCGCCGTAGTGTTCATTCGCTGAACGCTCGGACGACACTAGAAGGGAGGGGGTACCTCGCTAGTCTGTTTTGTCGTTGATGTGCGCGCCCGCATATAATTTAAAAGGGAAGCCGACAATCGTTAGTCGACGAGACGTTTTGTTTCAAGTGTGCGCATTTTCATATATTTTGTAAAGCGATAGTCTGTCTTAAAACAGTCGTGTCTACAATGTGCGGTCAGCCTTAGGCTTCGGCCTTAACGGCAGCGTCTAGAGCCTCTTAAGCGTCTAAACCGTATGGCCACCTGGCGTAGTGAACACCGCTTTTAACGCTGCCGTCCCGGACGCAGCCTTATGGGACCGTTCAAGTATTACGTAATCACTGAAGGGGGTAGAGGGTACTTGCTTTGCTTATTTCTTTGTTAATTTAAGTTGTATATGCATTGATTTTTGCTGACAAGATAGAAGTTTGTAATTTTTATTAGAAACAATCTGCTTACGTAATACCTGAGTAATCGCTTACAAGAGAGAGTAATTCATTCATTTTGTCCTTTTTATATTATACGAGCGAGCGAGTAGCGATAATTGAAAATGCATAGAAATAAACATTACAGATGGACCCAATGTATTGCAGCTGGCTTCTCCATGTATCTTTTATCGCTTCCATTAGATATTAACGACAGTTACTTGACGTCATGCTGTCGCATGCACCCGTCCTGGTCGCTTCCTGTATCTTCCATATTATATATCAGTATACATAGAGATCAGTGGTTCTTTTCTGCGTGGAAATGTCTGTCTACTGTGTCTTGAAGATGTGCGCGTGGCCATCAACTCGCCGCCGAGACTACAGTATCAGCTATCCGCGTATGACGAGTGGTACGTACTAGACGATGTGAGCGTGTCCTATTGGTACGTACTTGACGATGTGGGCGTGCCCGTTCTCCGCGGCCCGCACGAGCGGCGTCCACCCGCCCTGGTCGCGGGCGTCCACGTGCGCGCCGGAGCCAAGCAGTAGGGCGCACGCCTCCGCGCCACCGTGCGTCGCCGCCACGTGCAGCGCCGTCATCTCCTCCGGACCCTGAGAATATGCGGTTTGAATCACATGTTGCCAATACAATACGCTCTTGTTTCCATAAACTACAAGTGTTATCCTAATAATATTATAATTACGAAAGTTTATATGTTTGTTTGTTTGTTACTCCTCCACACAAAAACTGCTGAACCGAAATTCATGAAATTTAGCACACACATAGAGAGTAACATGGATTAACACATAGGATTTAGTTTTTTTTAGTTAGTTTTTATCTCGAAAAAATGTTCCTATGGGATGCAATGGTATGATTTTTCACGGGATCGAAATTTGAGAGGGTGAAACCGCGGGGCGCAGCTAGTATGGTATAAGAGACTTTATTGATTAGAAACTTCGCATAACGCTTTGTGAGTCACCAGTTGAATTATGTGGATGGAGGTTTTGGGTCACCATGGGAATATACCAATAATTATTTGAAAAGCTACATATGACTCTACAGTAGAGTACACAGCACCTATACTATTTAAATGAGGAGAAATCAAATTTAACGATCAAATCTATACCGCATGGGTCCAAGTATGAGTAACTGAGTGGGTGAGAAATTTAGCGCTACAGCTACAGTTAAATCATTGGTAAGATTGCAAGTGGTCTTAACTTCAGATATTCATATATGATTTTTTTAGATATACCTCAAGTTCCAAACACTGAATCTGTATTATGAATATGATATTAAATAGCAGTAACACTTACAGTAATATTGACGTCACAGCCAGCGGCCACTAGAAATCTTATAACTTTAATGAGATCCTGATCTTTCGACTTCTCCTGCTCTCCAGTCTTATCTTTATCTTCCCCTTCGTCTTTATCTTCGCTCTTCTCTTCCTTAATACCTTCCTTGTCTCCAGCCTCCTCTTTATCTTCCTCCATGTCTTTATCTTCGCACTTTTCTTCTTTCAACTTTTCCTTAATGGCACTTAACGGTTCCTCGATATCCTCAGGTTCTTCTACAGTTTCTTTTTCAAGAAGAGCTGCATAGAACAATTTTAAAATTACAGTGCAGCTCCTATGAACATTTATAAACTCAAATGAAATGTCAGAATGTCTCATGATGTTAACACATGCGTGCCGCAGCCATATTCCATATGCGAACTGCAATATTAGCTACCCAGTTTTTTTCACAGCAGCAAACTAGCAATCGGAGCCATTTTCATGACTACCTACGCCCTTAAACATTCGCAAGGTTGTACAGATGCGTTACCTTCTGCCTCCTCTTCTCTTTTACACACCGCACGAAACGCGACAGGACAGCTGTCACTTTACGTCAGTCTCGTGTAAGCGCAAGATACGTCCCCAGTCGTGCCGTCACAATTCGGCTACATGAATGCAGCGTGGCACCTCCTCTTACGCACCTCAAGCATATTTGAATTCCAGTCTAATTAAAATGTCGTCGATAGCAAACCGCAACGTTCCCGTTATGTATAGAGCAGTGGTTACCGAGTATGGCGCGCATGAGCGGCGTGCGCTCGGCGCGGTCGGGCGCGTCGAGGTTCGCGCCCGCACACTGCAGCGCGTACAGCACGTCGGCGCGCCCGCACACGGCCGCCGCGTGCGCGCACGTGCCGCCCACGCCCACCTCGGGCGCGCGCACGCACTCGTTCAGACGCGATCCGCCCGCTGCAACATATAATATAATAATAATAATAAAACAACAAAAAGCCGCGATACTTAACATACTTAACACATGCAGAATAGTGAGGAAGTTCATGCAATTACCCGAAAGCGAAATGTCCACTACCACACACTACTGCATTTATTTGGCTACGGCCCGTAAATGTAGAAACTAACCAGCGTTATGCCGAGCAAAGCAAACACACCTATATAATAATATCTGGACTTTTTTATTTTCTTATTTAACAGTTTTTATAAAAGAGTCTATCAATTCGTTAGTCCCCTGATATATACTCCTCACACCTTCTCTCATACAAATTATTATATATATTCTGCAAGTGGATATTTGCATCAAACGCGATACAATCCGTTTAAAGAATCTTAATCATGAGCAACATTCGCGTAAATATACGAAAATTATAAGTTTTTATAAATTTAAGAAATTTTTATTTAAGAATTTTTTATAGAGATTGTTATCGGTATATTATGCATAGCTGATCTTACAAAAAAAATATTAGTATTGCGTGTATTTCGCGAGGTCGCGACCCCAGTGACATTACGGCAACCAACAGAGTACGCCCATTACCTATCTTAGGTATAATCTGCTCCATGGTCTCCCCGGCCAATATCGCGTCGTACAGCCGCAGCACGGCGCTCGCGTCGTCGGCGGCGGGCTGCGACTCGCACAGCCGCTTGATGTCCAGAGGTAGCGGCGGCAGCAAGTCCTCGGGTACAAGCGGCCCGCGGTCGAGCCGAGCGGGGTCCAGCTGGGAGAAACTGAGGCAAGCGGGTGTGCTGGAAGAAAGACAGAATTGAAATGTCTATAATTTTAAGTGGTAATGACAGTCGGAGCCCCATTCGCTTATCGGCGCATCTAATTATGTCCGTGCTACAAGAATGGCTCGAAAATATCCGATATTTATTATACGTATTAAAATATCGGATATTACTATATATATCGGATATTAAAAAATTAAATGTTTTAATGGTTTATTTGTATACCTACTTAAAATCAGACAAATAAAACCAAAACATGATTTCTTCCGGATCAGGCAAAATCTACTAAAAACATAAAATATTGATATATATCACAAAATGTGATTGGATATAACTATATCATAATATATTTCCTTGGAACCCTGGCAACAAGTAAGGGTAGCTTCATTTGCCTGTGCGACTAGTGGATATATCTACGAATGTCCGTGACACGAGTGACAGTAGCTCGACTTTCCAGTGAGTGAGCGTATCTTCATTTGACTGTGCTACAAGTGAGTGTAGCGTTTTCTTATGCTACGAATAAGCGTAGATCGATTGCCTCTGCTACAAGTGAGTCTAATTCTATTTGCCTATCCTACAAGTGGGCGTAACTCCATTTGGCTGTGCATCGAGTGAGCATAGATCCAACTGCTAATGTTACGAGTGAGAGTAACTCCGTTTGCCTGTACGTAATACATCGCCCAGCTGAACCTGTTGTTTTGCCTATCCCACAATAGGGAATATGCGTATGATTCAAATGATGATAATTTTTTTTATATGTTAAGTCTTTTCCTGTAGATGTGCGTACGTATTAATATTTTTTTGTATAATTTTGTTTTCAATCAGAAAATAATTATTGAAAAGTGCAAAAATTGTGCGGGAAGATTGAATTAGGTGAAACGCACGCCATTGGTTGGCATGAATTGTGACGTCAAATATCATAATAATCTCATTGTCAAAGAGCATTGGAGCATTGCCATTGGTGGTTGTTATGATGCGTGACGTCATGTCAGCGCGGCAAAATGGCGATCGTTTAAAAAGCTGTTATCTGCCTACTAATTTGAAACATTTTTTTTGAACTTAATATTGTTTGTTCAGCGCTGGTATTTTTTACATTAATGTAATTATGTAAATTATCATTTAAAAATAAAAAAAAATATACATGCATATTCCCTATTGGGCGTAACTCCATTTGGCTGTGCTACGAGTAAGCATAAATTCATCTCATAGTGCTACGAGTGAGAGTAGCTCCGTTTGCCTGTACGTAATACATAGCTCAGCTGAACAACAGAGAGAGGGGAAGAGAGATAGAGAGAGAGGGAGAGACTCACCATTGCTCGCGCTGATCGGGCAGATACACGCGGCGGTTGGACGACCGCATCTGGACGCGCACGCGGCGGCACTCGGCGTTGACGGGCGCCCAGCGGTACGACCACACGCCGCAGTGCGGGCAGCCGCCGCGCTTGCAGTCGCCGAGCTGACGCGGCAGCGAGCATTCGATGTGGAACAGGTGGCCCGCAGAGCACTGGTAGAACTCGCCCTGAGGGTCAAACGACAAGGAAAACACAGATTACAGTTTGTAGTATTGTTAATCTGTGAACGCAATGTATTTTCTGTTAGGTTGGGAGATAGACTATAGACTATAGAGTGTATACGATATAGTACTGGTAACACTACTGTAATTTATCGCTGTTTATTCTTAAAGAAGACACCTAAAATATATCATATATATCTTTTCATCAGTATATGTATATATCATTTCTTTCATTCACTTCACATCACAGTTAGTATAAAAAAAACTGAAAGCAAGTTTGAGAAAGTTTAATTTTAATAGCTCAGTCCAGGGGTCGCCAAAAGCGAGGCGGAGCGAGCTGGTCAGCGAGCGCGCGGACTCCGCATCGCCCGCGCGCTCGCGACCTGGCTGCCACCGAGTGCAGACCTCCTCGTCGGAGCGAGCTGGTCAGCGAGCGCGCGGACTCAGCATCGCCCGCGCGCTCGCGACCTGGCTGCCACCGAGTGCAGACCTCCTCGTCGGAGCGAGCTGGTCAGCGAGCGCGCGGACTCCGCATCGCCCGCGCGCTCGCGACCTGGCTGCCACCGAGTGCAGACCTCCTCTTTTTTTTTTATGGTATAGGGGGGCAAACGAGCAGTCGGAAACATTTTCATGACTACCGACGCCGCATAGAGACTATACAGATGCGCTGCCCTCGTTTCTCCTCCCACCTCCATGGGCCACCGGCTACTTACACACCGCACCAAACGCGACAGCACAGCTGTCACTTTACGCCGGTCTTGTGTAAGCGAGAGGTACCTCCCCGGTCGTGCCGGCCCAATTCGGCTGCATGCAAGCTTGCAGTGTGGCACTGCCTCTTACTAAATCTGTGCATATCAAGAACACACGCATACACCAGAATAGAAATACAGTTCGCTTTTTATTTATTCCAAGAAACCCAATAATAATAATCTATGCATATAATAATATCGTAAAAAAAATCAAAACTACAATGAATATTTTTTTAAAGAATACGGCGTGATCTACAATCGATATCGAGGCCAAAAATATAGTTTTAGAATTTTTGTCTGTATGTCTGTTTGTGTGTAGCATGTCCAGGCTAAGCTCAAACAGTACTGCATGTATTTGGTGGTCAACATATAGGCCTAGGCCTAGGACATATAGGCGTGGAAATATCGAGATAATAATATTATTATCTCGATATATTCACGGGATCGAAACTTATGCAGCTGAAACTTGGGGCGCAGCTAATAATAATAATAATAAACTCTCACATGTGTACAGAAGAGGCCGCATATGGGGCAGCACATGTGGCGCGCCATCTGCGCGGCGTGCAGGCGGCAGGCCAGCAGGTAGGGCGCGCGCGGCCCGGCGCGCACCATCGCCAGTAGGGCTCCAGCCCTGCCCTCGCGGGCGGCCGGGTGCGAGCAGCCCACGCGCATGTCCCCTACCGTCTCCACCGCCTGGCAGAACACTGGCTCTGGAATTTAAAGTACTTGGTGAAATAAAAAGATAAAAGAAAAATTAATCCTCCGTTTATTCAGGATTGATTGAGATGACGACGCGGCCAGACTGGCGCAGTGGTACATGGCTCTGATAACCGAGCCTGTTGTGTCAGGGGTCGCGGGTTCGAATCCCGCCTTTCTATAATACAAATCTTAAATATATAAAATTTCTTAAATTTATAAAAAAAACCATTTTAAACGACATATTAACGGGTACTAGACAACGAAAATATACCGTTGTCTAGTACCCTTAACACAAGTAAGTACACAAGCACACTTATTATTTTTTAGTGCAGGCGATAGCTCCTCCCTAGTTATACGCAGAATTCCTCCTTACTCAACGAAAGTCGTTCACGAGAGAGCGTATTTTGATGTTTAAAGTAAACCTAATTTAATGGATTTGATGTTTATTTACAACCATGGTCAAAGAGGTGAATATTACTCCACGACCTCTTACTGTAGTAATACAAGCACATAATATGGACTCGTAAAGTACAATACCTCGACTAAAGGTACAAGTTGGTAGCGGACGACTTGACGCAGCAGCGGACGACGTGTTGTCGCCTCATGTCGTCACGACCTGTCGCTGCAGTCATGAATTCGAACCCGACTGCAGATGGCAACAGCAGATGGAACCCAGTTGATTCCGAGTGTTCCGTGAAACAAGATGTCTGACATGTTCAAAAATGGTGATCGCAATTTTTTTATATATTTTTATCTATGCTACTGATCCGCGGTCGGGCGACACTGGCGTCTGCCGCTCGACGACGCGTCGCTAGCTTCGTGTCGCTAACTACAGAGGTAATTTCATAGAAATACATAGAAACCAGTAGAGTCGCTGCGACTCGTCCGCTGCTGCCTCATGTCGTCCGCTACCAACTTGTACCTTAACACTTCTCCGACTCATGCGAATCCGAAATTACGCTGTCTTTAAATATCACATCTTTAACTCGTCAAATGACATATAAGTTAATTTTTTTAAGCTTGTTTCGAGTGAGAAGAGAGATAATATACCTACGCTGTGGTATCGAGAATGATATAAAAGTTCCAGGCGAAGAAAATGTTGGGAACCCCTGTTGTACAGACATTGTAGTGAACAGAAAGATGTACCAGTGAGCTCGGAGGGCGCGGCGTAGATGTTGCTGGAGTCCTCGCAGCAGCACTGGCCCACGATCTTGTTGGACTCAGCTGGGGACGCCGGCGCGGAGCCCTCGTCGGCGTCCGCCGGGGCGCTGGCGATTATACAATCAACGTCGTTTAGGGACCGTGAAACATTAAGACGCGGTACGACTGCCCAAAATCATGCTATAGTGTAACATTTAGACTCTCTCTTTCGTCAGTAGCCGCCAGCCAGCGTCTGTCCACATCAGGATATAGGACTCTCCCAAGGCGCGCCATTGAGTTCGATCTTCGGCTCTGGTCATCTAGTTCACACTAGACGAGTACAAATGAAAAAAATGGCACTGACAGAGTGAGAGTACATGTTACTGGCCTACTAGTTTAGTAAATGAATATTACTATTCGATAAGTGCAGACTCTTTGCTCCCAGTTGGTGTAGCAGTCCAGACACAGGTGTGACGGTTGTCGGAATGTCGTTGGAATAATATAGTCGGCTCGTCTAATTCGTCAGTCATCTAAATATGGTTATCAACTTTGGTATGTGTAAAGTCCTGCGCAGGCGAGGGATATTCATTAATACCATATTCACTTTCGTTTTCAACTGTATCGAGTAACGCAAACGGGGGATTAAAAGTACGCAGTATTTTGACAAAAATCCCTCGTCTGCGCAGGCCATAATCAGGATGCAGACCTAAATCAATAATTATGAACTCAAAAAAAAAGTGAAGTGTGATGAACTCTTCATTAAGAAAGAACTACATCCAGGATTATACAGCTAAAGGAAAACGACGACCCAACGCTGTGCAGTAAATTATGTAACAAGTTACACTCAATGCAGGCTAAAGTTGTTACAGTTATCAAACATTAGATGGCATTCTTGTCACTTATCTGTCGGTGTTTTTGGTGTCGCTCCGCGTATCGTTCGATTCACTTAAAATTTCCCCCCAAACAGCTCCAAAACAAGTACAATGTAACTCTAACATCTAAAACACTAGTTTGTTTATTCTATACAAGTATAAGAAATATCAAGACTCACTTTATTTCCTCCTGCTCCTCATCCGAGTTACCAATTAAGCTCATAAGCTCATCTCTGAATGAACGTCTCTTCTTAGTCTTCGGCTTATATTCACTAAAAAGAAATGAACATACACAATTATAAACTATTTTAGACGTTATGATTCCAAAGGAACAAGATAATATGTAAACAATAATAAATAAATAAAAAGAAAATACATTAAAAAAATATAGTTTAATGAAAAATAATAAGTATCAAAGCAAATAAAATGGATAATTTTGCAACATTCAATAGTAATTAAAGAAGGAAGCAATTACAAGTCACTGGTGTCACAGGAATCATCCTTCCATTTTTCCAACATATAACTATTGGAAGATGGACGCTTCAGCCTCTGTGATCGTCGAGGTGGTGTTCTGAAAATTCAACAACATTCTTTTAAAAGTATTTCAATATGCATGAATACAAATATTTTTAATAACATATGATACAATTCATGGAAGTTATTTATATCAACAGATCACTGCAACATTGTTGTATTTAAAATTCCATAATAGATCAATGAAGCAAAGGAGTATTGTTTCAAAGATAAGAAATAATAAGACCACTATAGCAACATTGTATGGTAATGTGTAGTTAAATTGTAGAGTTTAGTTTGTGGACGAAACATTGACTAAATCTTACTTAAATGTTTTCTTCTTGAGTCAATATTTGGCTGTCTTTTTTTTAGTTTTGTGCAATAGTGGCCACTACTGCACAAAACTGAAATTGCTATTATTGTACTTACTTAGGCTCTTCATCCTGTTCTCGTGAAGAACCATCACTGTCATTTGATGACACGAGTTTTCTCGATTGCTTTGGCTTTATCTGTTCCATCTCTTCTGAACCTATAGATTCTGCTTCACTACTGGAAGTGCCACTTTCTTCATCTGCTTGAAGCAGTTTGCTTATCACCTCAGTATCATCATCTATTTCTTCATCCTCCTCTCCCCTTTCATCAGTGTTATTCCCTGCACCTCTGAATATAATATTAATATATTTTTTAACACAGATAATAGCCATCAAACATTTTGTCATTAATCTTAACATAGTAAAAAAATATTTATAAAGTCAGCATCAAAATTCAATTAATATATGCACAAGGCATTGCCGATATGAATATCTTCTAAATCAGTTATTTAAATTCTTTAATATAATTGTGGTCATGCAGCCTTTCGAAATTTAGATAATATGTCAACTGACTTTTGCTGTTGACTTTACATGAGGTATAAGACACACATAAGAACTATTGTAAGAAGCCAAGCCTTTTGAACCCACATTGTTAGTAAGAAACAATTTCTTTTATAATTTTGATTATTTTCCATACCTGATTTCTTCATTGTAAATGTGTCTACACAGTGATAGGAAACATGCAACATTTGATAACAAGCATAAACTTTCTTAAAAATTGTCAATATCTTAAACACAATACAACAGCAACAAACTATTTCTCTTCCAAATAACAATTTCACCAAACTTGTCACATTAATAACACAAAAAACTTTAAATTTTGTAGCTTTTGAATATGGACCACAAAGAATGATCAACAGTAAAGATTCATTTCACCAAAATGGTAAATTGTGCACAATTTTTTTATTTTGCATTATGGATAAGTGGCTACTAAATTTTTCACAAATATTATGAAATGTGTTACTATAGTCATCACTTTACTCTGGCATTAAGAACAACAACTTAGATGTAGTTATTACGAAAATAAAATAAAATTATTTTCGATAATGTGCCCTGAATTAGAACATAAGTTTACAGTAGACACAGTAATTTTAGAGTAACTTACATTTTAAAGGTAATAAATAATATATAAATTAGCATACTTAAAGTACTGTCAGTTAGAAGTAGATATCTAAATACATAAATGCAACAATTCTACATGCTCTAATATGTGATTAAGTATTCCAAATTCAGTTAAGGCCTAGTCAGTGCTGCAATATAGGATTTTCAATTTGTGGGGATGACCCTACTTTCGTTTTAGATAAAAAAAATAAAGTAATTTTGAATAATAAATTAAGTAATAAACATGATATCAATAATTGTTCTTAAATAGACCATAACACATCTTCACTCCAGGTCCCTAACAGGGATGTTTCTTGTCATGTATTGGATTACAATGGGCTATTTTCCAGTATTAAAAATAAAAGCTTATTGACAGTAATCTTTAATTAAAATGTTTTTTAAAGACATTATTTAGTGAAATATTTTGTAAATAATCAATATTTTTTATTAAAATTTACTTTTAAAAATATTTATTTTTATTCTTGACACGAAACGAGATGAAATTGATGTTGACGTAACATGTGCATGCTGATTCTATCTATCGATCGATCTTATATCGATCTAATGATAGTACCAGTTAATTACTTTAAAATCTAACTTCTTTTTCTGTATTCTGTAATATACACAATAAAGTATTTTTCATTCATTCATTCATTCATTCATAGTACTAGCCACTTGTCAAATTTCTAGCTCATCTTATGGTTTTGTCAACTGACAACAGCTACAAAAAAGTTTTAAATAGTACTGGCAGTAATTTTCGGAATGCTAACAAAGCTACTGTTTCTAGACGCCATTTTGCTTAACCTTTCGGTTACCGCAGACGTTCATTGACGCTTCAAAAACACGCAGCGAACACGTGGTCGGTACCGGGAGAATTAAGAAAGAGTTTTTGCGCGTTTTATAAATTAAGAATCTTTAATTTGAAAATTTGAGATAAATACTTATCAGAAATAAAAACAAAAAATTTTATAAGTTCCTTGATCACTGATAAACATTCTGAAATGGTTTTTGAAAACTTGGGAAATGGCCCATTGGGGTTGGCATCAAAAAACATCTCCAATAACATTAGGGTTTTGAGGGTTGAAATAGATTATGATTATAGTAATTAATGCTATTCCCAGCATAATAGCTTAGTTTTTTATTCAAGTTTTAATTCTTATTCAATGGTGTGACATTTTTCTGAATGTGATAATTAATAAGGCGCTTCTACACCTGAAAAAGTTGAATTTTGTGTTTGTTTTTCTAACTTAACTCCATCAACTGCCCAATTGTAGTCATTACCATAAGTGCTTTGCTATTACGTCACTGAGTAAATTACCATGGTATATTTATCTAGACATAAAAAGTGTACACCTACCTGTGGTCACTAGCAGAATCATCGTCCGAATTCTCCGGCTTTATAGATTTGAGTCCCAATTCACATAGATGCTTCAGTTTTTTCACTGCTATACTTTTGACATCACTTCCTTCACCTTCATCTGGCGATTGTGATTTAGCGACATTAGATTCAGACTGGATTTCAGCGTTTTTAGAGTGAGTGGATCTCCTTGTCTGTACTCCTTCAGTAGATTTCTCAGGTGCTATTCCTAACCGTAGGTTATTTTGAGACTCGAGGCCAATACGAAGCTCCTCATTAGCTAGAAATTTGGGAGTAGGTTTAATGCGCCTAAATAATCTTGGTGTTGGCGCTGTAGATTCTTTAGATGGCTTTTCTTTACGAGCTATCGCATTTGATGTTACCTCAGTGCCTACTTTATTGCATCTTCTCTTAGAGCGCTTTGTAGTGTGCATATTGTCGGATGGATCCTCATTCTCCGAAAGCGGTAGACTCTCACTCTTGTCTTTCTTCGGAGACACTATCGAGAGATCATCATCGGACTCCCAATTTGGTTTGCGGGGCCTGTTAGACCTTCTAGGTGTTTTATCTTCAAGTTTTTCTTCAGTAGAAACTATCTTCATATTACTATTTTTCGCACCTGATTTATCTGAACGAAATGTCAACACGATCCGCGGCTTGGGATCCTCGGATTCTTGATTTTTATCTTTTTTTGGAGTATCACTTTCTGATGATGGTTCTGATTTATCTTTTTTCTTATGACTAGGTTCTTCGCCAGTTAGCATATTGTTAAGATCCGTGGTTGTTTAATACTGATGTTATAGTTAGAATCTGGTAATGTCCGAAAGGGAATATGATGTTGTTTATTTCTTTTGTATTTATGTGCGTTTAAAATCCATGGCGAGAATTTAATATAACTATCACAGTTATATACCACTTAATTACTACTTTAAAATATAATACTGTCTGAGAAACATTATGTGATTTTTACACAGTTTTTTGACCAGAGAATATTTTTTTTGTAAAAATCTATTTACTGAGCCCAGCGACAACTACCAAAGACAAAAGAAATATTTTTTTAATATTAAGTACTTAGAGATAGACTATCTCTAGATGAAGAGTAGATTTTATAAAAAATAATTTAAATATATTTATTATGTAGTAATTGTTTACAATTTGAACATCAAAATTGTAGCCAAAGATTTAACTATTAAACTGTAACTTGGCAGAGCCCTGCTAGTTTCATTCTTTAGATCTCTTTTATTTCCGTAGACAGGAATTGTATTCTCTGTCTACGTTTATTTCATTCTCTTGTTTTTTCATTAAAAATATAATAATTGTCTATGGTAGTATTCAGATTTCAGGTCGGCTGTTTGACTGTCCTTTCATTATTTGGGCTCGAAAATTTATAAATTAAATACAAAAGATTGTGATAACTTTAATAATATATATTTTTTTATATTAAAAATGAATTATCTGTTTTAACTTAATAACATTTATGAAGCGCCGGTAATCAGATTTTCATGAGTATGTTAAATTATTTTAAACATTTATAATGAAAATAAATGTTTTGCTTTCGATCTCTTTGAGTTTGTAGTGATTATCTCATCAAAAAGTGCTTCCAGTTTGTTTTTATTTCTATCAGCGCATCACGGCAGACACGGTAAGTTATCATTTAACAGTTGAAAGGGGTCAACGTACGTGATAAATCATATGATACAGTATACAGTAGTAGTATTCTCGTGCCTCCTGTTAAATTGATCAGTGCATCCATAGGTCTGTTTCATAGTTGACATTTCGTGTATTCAACGATTCCCTCAGTTGGAGCCGTGCCAAGTGGGTTAATACATATTAGTTCTTGAAGTAATGGAGAAATAATTTCGGTATGCAATGGTTTAGGAATGCTTTTAAAATAACAATAGTTCTATTTATTCTACAATAACATCGTTAAAATTCATCTATAAAAATTCCAGCCTATAGTTAATATTTGGTCCATTTGATTATTTTTTGATATAATTCATTGCAACTTTCAGTGATGTAAACATTTACAATGAATCTTTGTGTCTATGTAAGTGGGTTAGCTTACAATTAACACAATTACAACAACAGAACTAAAGAAAGAAGTACTCATACACATAATGTATTTAAGAAAAGACCTATGTAAGATTTTTTTTCACTTATATTCTGGTTGGAATTTACATTATCAAATAAAAGGTTATTGCTTCATTATTATTTTTTATCTGATAAAAATTTAATATTTTATTTACAATATAATTAAAAGGCACTTGATCACATATCAGCCTATTTAAAATTTACCTATGCTAATGAAAAACATCTAACCTCTTGAAATTATTTACTCTCTATAATTTCATGCTACATAAATAAAATTCCATGAGAGTTTTATCACATATATATTTACGATTCCATCTTTCACAATTTAAATTTTACATCTTATTAAAATCCTATATTGTATACATTCCCCTTGTGTAATACTTCATAACTCCATTTTTAATATACCCTAAACTATAAAAACATCTTAATAAATTTTCCAAAGCTCAACCTACAAAAGCTATTCTTCGAATGCTAAATTTTTGCTGAGTCTAAATTTTTTCCACTTGCCTTCCATATATTTGAATTTCAAAAGCATTCTCTAAATTCATTCAGCCAGTATCTGAACATACTAATACCATCAGCCAGTAACTAAACATATATTTTAATACCATAGATTATAAAATTCTATTTCTCAACATAACCATGTCTTTGCATTGGAAAATTTGAAGCTGTGTATCCTACGCAGGGGAATGTGTTATGCACCAGCCTTCGGGAAGTGTATCCTGCAATCCTTTTGTAGTCACTTATTGATTGAAAGATATGCTATTGAGCTTGTATTAAGAACCAAATTTCCAACAGCAATTATTTAAAGAAATGAAGAAATGTAATTGTTTGTATTACTAATACTGTTATTACTAGGGCTCTTATTGCATTTAATAAACTTACAGCAATTTCTATATCCTCATAGTATGAGTCATTATTAAGTGTGTCATTCTCGTGTACCAATATCCTAGCACTGAAGCTTATCTAAGAAAAATCGCCTATTGTATCCATTTCAATAATAGAAGTGTTTTGTAAATCTTATCACAAATGAAAGCAATGAATCACATATCTTATCTTACTTTTTTTCACAAAATCAAGAATATGTACAATGTCAGGCTCTATATAAATAGTGAGGTACACCAACCCAGCATCCGATGCCTGTGGATGTCCAAAAAACTTTAGGTTTAATGAAAGGTGGCAGCTGGAATTGAATTGACCTGGGGCTGTACAGCCTAAATCCAATTCTGGAACAAGCATATATTGAGATAAACTATCAACAGTACCAAAAATAAAAAGTTATGACGTTAATGTGATAAACCTAAACAAAAATATGTTTTTCAATTGTCAATTACTTTAATAATGCACCAGGACATAGTTTTTTTTTTACAATGAAGTAGTTTATAACATGTAGTTACAATGAAATGTCTTTGTGCTAGCAAACAATGAGTGCATTGTACTTATTAACTATTTACAACAATCACTTAATTGAAGCTCTCCCCTTCAATAATAAGAGACCACTTCAATTATAATAGAAGCTACATTGAGCTGAATTAAATCAACTTTATGAAGGTTATATGAAATATGTATTGGTATTTGTTGAAATGTATTATGTGAAGTAAATGTGACCTCTTTCGCTCCTTGAGGGAGGCCTATGTCTGGCTGTGGACATCTTCCGGTGATGATGATTTGTTAAAGGGGTTCCATCTTCAGCAGTGGACGTATAGGCTTAGGATGTAGTTTGGTACTAGTAATTATTGTACAAGAACAGAAGATTTCTTTAAGTAGTCTGCCCTGATAAATTTATTATTACTTCTAGTAAGTGTTGTGAGCTAATTCTTATTGTACAATTTAGAAACTGCATCATCCTTTGTTTCAGGTTGTTATAGTACAGTAAAAGGGAACTTGTAGTGCTACAAACAAAGAAAATTGTATAGCAGTGTTTAAAAGATAATCTAGATAATCTTGTAATTCTCCATCACTTGACTGGCTTTTATACAAAGTGTTTACAAGTGTAAATATAATTTATAGTGAAGTGCTTAATTCAAGACTGTCTGTGACTGGATTATTGACAATGAAGTGGTGCTTATGATGTGACAATGTCGAAGGTGCTATCAGCACTGGGCGGTGCTCTGCCAGACGAGAGGCCTCTGCTCTCGCTGCAGATTGTGGAAAGTGTTTCCAAGTGTCCGGCGGGGTACTGGCCCGTCAGCCGCACTTATGATGAAGACGCAGACGCGGGCCTGCTCCGGCAGTCTGGGCTGTTCGGCAAGAAGCCCAGTCATTACATATGCTTGTCCAAGTCAGAAGGTCAGTCATATAATATATTTAGTTATCAAATGTATTGCAGTCGAGACGCGGCGCACTACCGGGTGCGTGCTTATCGCTCACGCGGTACTAGCGCGAAGTGACAGCTATGGTGACGGGCCATCGGAACCTCACACACCCCAGTGTGAGCTTCCGGTGGCCCATTGGGAAGGTAGATGGAGGGCAACAGCTATACACACAGCTTGTACGCGGATATTTATGGACGTCAGTAGTCTCCAAAAGATATCTTTTACCACTTAGTAAATAAAAAATGAAAATATATCTAATACCGTCGTGAACTAAAGGCTGTGTGAGAGAACTCGTCTTATTCATCATATGATCTGACGCTGATATCCGTTTTTCTAAACAACGAAATACATCAAAAATAATAATTGTACAACCTTTGATTACTACTTTATCCGATTACAACCAAGAGTTTAAACTAAGAACTTTCTCATACTAACGCTGCAAGGGTTGTGAGAGATAACCTTATTTCAATAAGATAACATCAAGACTATTATCATGGCTTCCTCGGAGCGTTCCGTTCTTAGTTTAATACTCGAATACAATAACTGTCTCATGTTGATAAGGGCTCGCTACTAAAACGGTTATCTCGCTCCGTCGCATTTAAAAGTGTAGGGTTGCCAACCGTACTATAATATAATATAGTATTGTACTATTGTATACTGTTGAAGAAATATAGTACGCAGAAAAACTATATTTTCAAGACTGAAATATTTGTACTGCGAATAGCGAAAGATCGTGATTATTGATGTTCAATGTCTCAATGACCTTTCTTTTTTTGCCTAACCTGGCCCGCCTACCTACTCTAAACCTAGAGTACTATATTTGCTTGCAGTATACTATATTTTTTTAAGCATATTTTGAAAAATACTTTATTTCGCCGAGGAAATGTTGGCAAGTGGCAACCCTCTTTGAGACGCCCACCGGCCGCGGCAGACGACACTCCACTTATAATTGGAGTTCACTCATTAAGAAGTAAGAAACCATATTTAAAAAGGCGGTATAAAACATTACTATAACTTATACAAGGTTGATAAGAGCGAGAGGCATTAAATGAAACCCCATATACTGTAAGTGAAACAGTTATTCCGAAACCATTAAAAAAAGTTTACGACATGTATACGAATACTTTCTTCAAACAAGTTAAATAGCGAAAAAATGTTATCACTCTTTGTACAGGGTGGCTACACCAAGCACGGGGTAAATGCCCCCGGCCGGGCCGTCCCTAGTCGGCGATCAGCTGCGATACAGCGTGTATGAAACGAGAAAAACTTAAAAAAAATCATTATGCCTAAACTATTGCTCCGATTGATCTGTTTATAGTTGTGTAGGCTGGAAATTTTACACTAAACATGTGGTTTCATTTAATGCCTCTCGCTTTCATCAACCAACCTTGTATTTTTTTTTCAGTAATAGGGTAACTACAGATATAAATATATAATAATAATTATATCGGTAAAGTACATAAGCTAAGGAAAACAGTTTATAAACAAAATGAAACAGACATACTTTTAAACCATAATAAGGGTACATACATGTATATGGACCTCGTAAAATTACATACCATCTAATATAAGTTTGTATGTTACGCTTTCACGCCAAAACTACACAACCGAACATCATGAACCTTGTACACATATTTTTAGAAGTATTAGAAAGGCCATAGGATATATTTGAATAAAAAAAATATTCTTTACGGACGCCAGCGAAGGCGATAAATAATTTATCAAAACGCAAGAACAGTCTAAATATAGAAGCATGTCACAGGCCACAGCGTTTAGGTGCTTGTTATATTGTCTTTGATGTCGGGACGTGTGGACAATGAAGTAATGGAGGTCGTCGGTCCGAACTCCGAGGGCCGGAGACGCCGCGCCGCGGGTCAAAGGACCGCGTACGTTTCGGTGGTTTGGGGACCGTTCACCGGAGCGCACATCTCGAAATGTCGCCACAGCTTCTTGCACATTTACGGCAATGTATTTTTTTAATGTTATACATATGGCGTATCTATGCTTGAAACTATTATTCATCGGGTGTAAAAATGGGGGTTTTACGCAGATGGATGAAGATACGAATGATCAGAGCGTGTAACTTTCGTTTTTTTCATTTTTCACTTTGCTCTATTTGTGTGTGCCTCGACCTTGGATTACGGTCTCATGTCCATTACTCGCGCAAGAACCTACTCTATCAATAAAATATAGGATAGAAATCAAAGTGCTGTAAGTCATGATCCTTATACATGTAGGTATATCAATTATCTTGCTTCCTTACACATTCTTTACTTTCTTTTTATAAACACACCGGTTGCGAGAACTCTTGACGCCCGCCTTCACATGACCCGAAATAAATTGAAACAAAAATCTTGTTAGTACATAATACGTATATGAAAATCTCGTGTTACCGTGTTTGTGCACCGAAACGGCTTGACTGATTATAATGAAATTTTTTGTGTTATTTGATAGGTTTATATAAAAATAGTTCGTAAAGTTTATTTCAACTCTTATTTAGATGTTTTCAAATTTAAGCGAGTGAAACCGCCGGGCACGGGTAATACATACTAATACTATAATACATGAAAGTGGAAAAACTCTTTGTTCTATTCACTTCAGCTTAAGTGTCATCAGTCATCACTTAAATTCCAAGAGGTCTCGAGCTACTATGTACCAGTAACAGCTCTTAAGTTGTGCTCTAAGTGACGAAGTTATGAATCTAATTAGAAGTAACTTGAATCTGAAATAAAGGTGAAGAACCTAGACGTAGACGGTAGACATCGATCGAAGCCCTCTGGAGACCTAGGGGGGGGGGGGGGGCATTT
>LUGF01052178.1:31221-44241 GCA_001625245.1 Calycopis cecrops | reverse complement strand
ATGTCTGTTCACTTCAGATCTTATAGTAGTTACACATTTCGTCTCGCCTTAAGACGCTCACCTTTGATAATTAATTGAATTTATCACAAAAAGATTCCGAATTTATTTTGTAAATTTTTAATTGAAAAGGAGATTGGGATTGGAGGACTTTCGTCTCGTCTGTATTTTTTGTTTGTTATCTCAAAACTTTAAAATGAGTGTACGAATTTTGATGTTTCTTGTTTCTAATGGCCTGCACAGATGAGCAATTTTTGTCCATGGCTTAGAAAAAGTACGCTCCGCGAATAAAAAGTCCTCCGCGGATTTAATGCGTACTCAACGCACACGGTGTGCGAAAATTTGTTCCCCGGAAGTCGGAACCTGTCTCACTCTCGAACGCACAACGCGGACTTGAGTCTTCAGTGTGCGTTGCTTCGCCTAGTCGCTAGAGTTCTATTACTTTCAGTAACTCCCGCGTACTTTTGTCCGGTCCGCTCTCTGCATGTCCTCGGTTATTCGGGGAACTTTTTGTACGCTTACTTTGAATCCCTCGTTTGCGTTACTCCATATCGTAGCGTACTCCATACCGTAAACGTTCTATTTTAGCGGACAAAAAAGTCTGCGGACTAAAATCCCTCGTCTCCGCAGGCCATAACAGCGCATTCCTTTTTGTGTCATAAATTGTTGGTCGATGTTGGTGGATACATATTTTAAAATAGTTTTACTTAAACTAAGAAAGTAAGAATAAGATAGGACTTTATAAGAAGTATATTCATTTCTAATAACTTTTATCACTTACATTTTTTTTCTTATTTCTCAACCCGTCGAGCAATCGGGTCCTTTACATGAATACTCACAAGAGCATTTGCAATATTGTTATGCAGCCATGTTGCCCTTTTTCCTCCCCTGTAATGGCCGACTAGAATGACACACCGACACACAACGCTACTGCATATCAGGGGCTTTTCATCACGGTGAAATGCAGCTAGTCATTGTCAGATTGTCTGTATTTTGTAACTTTGTGAATGGGGACAGCTTGTTTGTAATAATTGAAGTCGTGGTTATTCATAGTCCCCGAGTGTTGCGTTTCTCGTGTGGCGTCTGTGGCGGGGCGCGGCGGGTCAGGTCTAATTGGACCGGCGTCGCGCCCGTCGCTGTCTCCGTCGAGATAATTGTTTCTTTTCCGGACCCACTCCACCCAATAGCCGACCGACGTCCATTGATATCCGCATGATGAACTTTGCGGCGGTTTATTTTATTTGGTACAAGGGGAACGAGCAGTCGGAGCATGACATTCGCAAAGTGTTCAACACAGATTCGTTTCCCTTCTCCCTTCTTCTCTCTCCATGGGCCACCGGAAACTCGCACCACAAGAAACGCGACGTCACATCTCTTCGCGCCGGTAGCGTACGAGCGTGACGTACCTCCCGGTCGTGCCCACCGTCGTGCAATGTAGCAGTGCACTACCTCTTAACGTAAAATGGCCAGTGTATGACATTTTGTTCCGTATAACGGCTATTGTGAACATTGTCGAGCGCCGGCAGTTCATTTCTAGGTAATCGGTCTGTTTAGAAACGGCAATACCGTTCTCTTTGTCTTATTACGCGAATTACTTTGTTGTGAAGGTCGTGAGATCATTGTTATGCCACGGACAATACAAGTTTTAGCCAGAGGTGCGTGTTGCACGCGTGCAGCCAAATTGGGCCGGCACGACCGGGGAGGCACCCGATACCGGCATAAAGTGACATGCTATGCTGTCTCGTTTTGTGCGGTAAGTAGACGGTGGTCCGTGGAAGAGGAAGAGGGGCAACGCATCTGTATAACCTACAGATAGAGCGGATATCTATGAGCATCGGTAGTCGTGAATATAGCTCCGCTCGTTGCCCCTTTTATGTTATTTTATGAAGAACTAGCTGTGCCCCGCGGTTTTAACCGCGAAATCCATATACTCATCAACACCCTATTTCACCCCCTTAGAGGTTGAGTTTCTAAAAATCCTTTCTTAGCGGATGCCTACGTCGTAACATCTACCTGGATTGCAGATTGCAACTTGATCCGTCCAGTGGTTTGGGCTGTGCGTTGATAGCTGGCTATGTCACGTTTGAGTTTTATATATATAGAAAAACAAAGACTTCCACCACATCCACCAAGTCGAAGTACAAACTGGACTCTCACAAGCAGTTATATGAAACTCTCTCTATCTAAACTCTCTATCTATTTATATCTATTATATTATTATAAAACTTATTATATCTATTATATTATTATAGTATTATATCTATATATTAAATATAATATCTAGGTATTATATTATTATAAAAACTCTCTATCGATTCTAAAGACAAGTAAAATCAAGACAGTGCAGCGCAATGGGATCAGTTTCTCGGGCTCTGATTCACTCTTTATCTCTTGATTCCAAAAAGCATCTCTCGCAAGACCTACAAGGAACGAACGTCAAGGTTTTAATTACGAATTCAAGGTCTCGGGAAAATGATAGTTTATATAAAGATATCATTAATAGATGATAACATGAGGTCATTATAAGACAGGTCCGTTATACAAGACCACGTTCAAATAGGTAATTAAATGCATTGGATTGCATCGTTTGTTTATTATTAGTTTTATGTGGAGGAAAACACACGTACAATAGTTGTTTTTACTGTAAATGACATGTTGACAAACTAACAGCTTGTCATTTACAATAATAAAACTTGTGTTGACTAAACAATATCTTGATGTAAAAGAAAAATGGCGTGAAGATGTGTCGTTGTTATGATTCTCAAATCAAATGTGCGGGAGAGTGGAGTGGATGGTGGATAAAACGTTACGCTTGCAGCGTATGTTCGACATTTTCCATGATTACCTCGTATCGAAGTTCGAATTCCGCCCAGCTCATGGATGTTTAGATATCTGTATGTTGTATGTTTGTATTCCTACACTAAAAATCCTAAAATATAATATACAATAACAAGTACTATAATAATACTAGCTGTACCCCGCCGTTTCACTCGCGTTTAATTCCTGAGAAATCCATATAAACTTCAACACCCTATTTCACCCCCTTAGGGGTTGAATTTCTAAAAATCCTTTCTTAGTTTGCGCGTTAATTTGTGTCTTATAAAGTAAACTGCTGCGGAACTAAGTGTTGTAAAAGTATTTACGCGTCTTGTCTGGCAAGTAATTGCGGCTAGATCGCCTGTTGGCACGAGTCACGAGCCACATAATATTAGGTCAATGTTACGCAACGCTAATGTGTTGCCAAAGCGAGCTCGTAAAACGCACCGCGGCGAAAATAACGAGTTTTATCTTGGGATTTGTGCACTGGAGGCCGTGTGAACTGGGATGGTGGTCGGTGGCCCATGCGGCTCTGAATAGAATAGTGATGGCCGTATAATTTAGTAAGATGTAGTGCCGCGCTGTATGCATGGATGCGGCCGAATTGGGCCGGCACGGTCACAGGTAGCTCTCGCTTACGCACCGGCGTAAAAGTGACAGCTGTGCTTGAGCGTTTCCTGCGGTGTGTAAGTAGCCGGTGGCCCGTGTAGGAGGGAGGAGGATAGAGGACAACTCATATGTATAGCCTCTGTGCGGATGCCTATGAGTGTCGGTGGTCATAAGAATGGCTCAAAATGCTCAAAAAAAAAAGCTATAAGCCTTATACTATTATTAACCTCTCACACTAAAAGAGACCCAGACCAGTTAATGATTTGTATCTATATTTATCGGTACCACTAACTACCGTAGTCCTGAAACGCGTAAATGACAAAATATAAAATATCTGAAAGTGGCCAATGTATAATATGCCATAAATAGTTGTATCACAGAAATAAACCATTTGCAGTTGATTTCTACAAAATGAGAGTAAGCGTACAAATGTAATAACTTGATATCAGGATATCTGTCATCTCAGTCCATCCATGACCATGTAAAGCTTCTGAAATCTCGGGATTGTAAAATTCTTAAATTAACTGCCTTTAAATTGTTGTAAGAAATAACTTTTTCAAAGTTGTTATTATTTAATACTGAATGGTACGAAACCCAAAATGTGAATCCGACTTACACTTCGTTCTTTTTTTTTTACCCGACCGCCAAGGAAGGGTATATGTTTTTCGCGCGTATCTTGTTTGTATGAAATATTCTTTATTACCTCATATCTCTAGAACCGCTAAACGGATTTACATATTTAAGGTATCGTTAGACTCGTCTTATCAGCCCGAGTGTTCTTGGATAAGGTGACGTTAAAAAAACCAAACATGGCGGCTATGTTACGCCATTGGACTTGGTGAAAATATTTTTTTTTATTCGAATACTGTAATATAGGTATCAAATTAAAGGGATCGACACAAGGATTACAAAAAGGTATCATGATCATCAAAACTGTAATACTAAAAAATAATACAATGACCAAAAAATTTTTCGAGTGCTTACTAAGTAATATTATAATGCAAAAGTGACTCTATCTGAAGTCTATCTGTTTATCATTAAACTATCACGTCTAAACAACTAAAATGATTTTGATGAAATTTAGTACAGAGCAAGAAAAAAGAAAGAGTAAACTAGCTATAGACTATAGAGTATGGGAGAGGGGTATATAGATCTATACTTATAAAATAACAATATGTCCTGACTGACTGATTCATCATCGCCGAGCAAAAACTGTTAAAGGTACAGCCATGAATTTTGGTGAGTATGGTTATTTTATTGAGATACCAACTAAGAACGGAATTTCGGAAATTCTACCACTAAGGGGATGAAATAGGGGTTGAAAGTTTGTATGTAAGTCCTTATTAATGATCTATTTGTTAAAAATAAATAAGCGCCTTAGAAATAAGGAATTTGTCTGTTACTTCGTTAGTCTGTTTGTCCAGGCTAATATCCGAAACTACTGGACGAATTCTAAAGAAACTTTTTGTGGTGTATAGATACTAAGCCTGGTCAACATCTAGAACACTACCACGGAAAATACAGTAATTATACTTTACCCGACGGATTTGAAAGTTTGAAAGAAACTTTCTGTTGTGTTATGAATGTAACTTATTGTGGTAATACATTTAATGAAACAATAACATCCGTGTGTCTGTATATCCATACATATTTAAAAAACTCAAACGTGACATAGCCAGCTATCAACGCACAGCCCAAACCACTGGACGGATCAAGCTGAAATTTGGCATCCAGGTAGATGTTACGACGTAGGCATCCGCTAAGAAAGGATTTTTAGAAATTCAACCCCTAAGGGGGTGAAATAGGGTGTTGAAGTTTATATGGATTTCTTAGAAATTAACGCGGGTGAAACCGCGGGGCTAGCTAGTTGAATATATTTCAGGAAAACTAATACTATGCGATGCTAAAATAGTATTAGACGACATTTCTATATTTTTATTTTTTTTTGTCTGTCTGTTTGTCTGTTGGTCCAGGTTAATCCCCGAAACTACTGGACGTATTAAAACTAAACTAGCGCTACAGGCCTGTTCATATTGACCTCAGAAGGTAAAACAACCAATGTCGTATATAAAGAAATACTTTGAATTGTTTAACCGTTATGGACGGAATTTCGGCACACTGCAACTGCAAGCAAAGAATAACATCACTTTGATTATAATAGAACTACGCTACGCGAACGAAGTCGCGGGCACCCTCTAGAGCAGTGATTCTCAACCACTATGCCGCGGCACTTTTGTGTGCCGTCAAATTCCAAAAGTGTGCCACCAAATTTTGCAATATTATTTAATTATATTTATCATTTAAAAAGAAAAATATTTAAAAAGTTAATATTGTAGTATTTCGTATATTTAAAATTTTTGTCATAAACTATTTATGCAGTGTGTTGTAGTAAGTAAATAATTTTTATCTTTTTCTTTGTGTGCCGCCAAATTTTGAAATCGTTAAATATGTGCCGCAACAAAAAAAAGGTTGAGAATCACTGCTCTAGAGCTATATAAAACTGACTACATACCTTGTGCAGCGACTTCGTGACACATAATAATATAATGTAAACTCTTTAAATGAATTGAACCGATTACGTAATTTATCTAACTAAAAATTCATAAATGAAATAAATATTAAAAAAAAAACAAAAAAACCCGCCTGCCTTAAAAATAATAACTGAAAATGGCGGAACAAGATAAAAATTCAACATTTTCATGCAGTCGGAGGCATGCACAAATTAATTAAATTTTATGACTCCGACATGTAAATATTGAATTTTTATCTTGTTCCGTCATTTTCAGTTATTATTTTTAATTAAATGTATTTAATAATAATTGCCGACCACGGCTGGCCGGTTTTCGGTGACGGTCGCGCTCAGCCAAGTACAAGGCCGGTTGGAGGAACACAAATGGATTCGCGCGGCGTGGGTCAGGGGTATCTACTATTTACCCGCTGTTTATGTAACTTACTTTCGAGTGCCTATTGTCTATGTAAAGCATGTTCTCACAGGTCTAGGTTATACGTTTGTAGTAGTGTACGTTACACAATACACATAATATTATGTTACATTAATGCTAATAATATTTTATAATTACTATCATCACTATAAACATTTTCCCCCTTAATAAACATAGAATAACTTTATTCAAGTAATAACCTAGTAATAAACTGACATCTGTCAAATTCCATACTTTTAAAGTGTTTTATAACGGTTTTTCAATATGGAATTTGACGGATGTAAGTTTATTAGTAGCTTATTACTTGGGTAAAGTTATTCTCTGTTTATTAATAAGGGGACGAGATATCAGGATTCAGGATCCATCTCTTCGCCATCTGTGAGTTCGGTCCTCTTTCTACCGAGTCGACTCGACCAGCTCTCATAGCAGCTTACACAGCATAAATACATGGAAAAAATATTACTATAAGAGACATTTCGTGAAAATTGTGAGTTTTCGGTGGCCCATTGAAGGAATGGAGGACAACACGTCGGCATAACAACTATACGGATGTCTATGAGTGTTCTTCTTATAAGTACGGGTCACTTACATTCTGAATACATGTGAAATGATGGACAGTGAGTAGCGTTTACGATGAGACCCCTAATAATTGACCCATTGGTGGGGAGGCGAAAAGGAGGGCAACGTATCGGCGTAACAATCATGAGTGCACTTTTTATTTCTTTTTTATAGTACAAGGGGGGCAAACGAGCAGCCGGAGCCATTTTCATGTCTACCGACGCCCGTAGACATCCGCATAGTTTATACACAGATGTGTTGCCCCCCTCCCCCCCTCCCCCTCCATGAGCCATGGACATAAATCATCAATAGGCGCCGACTGCTCAATTGCTATTTATATGTACTATAAAATAATCTCATTGTGATATCCAACTACATCGTGGTAACAATTTCTGCGCGAAGGGGCGAGATGCCGTACCGCGCAATTTGTAGGACTGCTCGTTAACTAACTGTGACCTAATTCCTTTCAAAACTTGAGTACTTTTGTTAACAAAACACGCATTTCATGTCAAGGACAAAAACCACGTAAACTATTGTAATTATGTGACTAATGTCGTTTTTCTTTGATTAGATAAAAGTCTAATCGCGATTTTTAGAGTCGAACAGAACTCTTGTAAGAGGTAGGCCGGGAAATTAACTATCACGATACCGGCGTAAAGCGACAGCTTTGCTGTGGCGTTTCGTGCGGAGTGTGAGTTTACGGTGGCCCGCGAAGAGGAAAGAAGGGCAACGCATTTGCATAACCACCGTTCGTAGGGCGTGTGCTGGCGCTGGTAATCATCGAAATGCTCGTTTGACCCTTATAAAAATCGTTCATATCTGTCTGTCTATTAATAAACGCAATTCACTCACGTCAAGCCGTGGTCGAGTTTAGCATCGATCTTTTGTACGTGGATGACTCGGGTTGCCCAAGTTCCGCCGCGGTGCAGGCGTCTACAAACTACCTACAATATGTTTGTAACTGGTAGAACCAAATAAGATATTTTTCATACCATTAAATTAAAACATATTTACTAATATCTACGAAGCGCCATTTATGATTGAGATAAACAAGTTTATGAAATATAGTTTATCTTAGTATTTTGGGGAAGGATTCAAGGCGCACAGTATAAAAATAAAGAGTAAGGGCGCATTCACATATACGTCCGTTTTACAGGATCCGTTTTACCGGATCTGTGGTAGCGTATGTAGTTGTATGAGCGAGTTCACACATAATCCGTTTTACTGGATCCGTTTTACTGGATCCGGTATACCGGATCCAGTAAAACGGATCCAGTAAAACGGATCCAGTATTTTTTATTATACGTTTATGTGAACGGACGTATTTTTTTTTTATTTTTTTTTTATGATATAGGGGGGCAAACGAGCAGTCGGAGCCATTTTCGTGACTACCGACGTCCATAGACATCCGCTAGTATCACATAAACGTATAATAAAAAATACTGGATCCGTTTTACTGGATCCGTTTTACCGGATCCAGTAAAACGGATCCGTTTTACCGGATCCAGTAAAACGGATCCAGTAAAACGGACGTATATGTGAACGCGCCCTAACTAGGGAGTAACTGTTTATATTAACTACTGTTTTTTATTTTATATGGAAAACAAACAGTATGTACATTGGTATTTCAATGTTTTTAAAGTAAACTATTCACCAATAACATGTTTTGACATTTGTAAATTGATGTGTTTGTGTTGTATGCTTGTGTATATTTTTAAGAGAAAAAAAACTGTCACTTCATAAAACAATAATGTTGTTTTATAAAAAAAAACAAAATATTATTTGTTGTATTATAAAATGTAAATAACCAGTTATACGTTCAAAGTAGATTTATTATAGTTGGTTATTAGATGAATCACGAAAGTGTTTCCGACTTTCGGCAATCTACACGTCCGGCCATTGGGAGACTTCCATATAATTTGTACATAAAATCAATTTATAACGGTGAGAAGAACCGACTCAATCTAACAGTAAAGTAATACAGGTTATATTCAATATCTGACGTCCAAAAAGAGGCTTAACGGCCTGGCCACGGACACAGCGGTGCGTCTTGCGGCGCGGTGAGCGGATCGTCTGTTTCTCTCTCACTCGCGCGTCGAGTATTGCCTCGCCGCTCGCCGCGCCGCAAATCGCACCGCTGTGGCCGTGGCATGGCGCATACTTTTTGTATGTCACGTCTTTCCGCTCACCTCGCCGCTCGCCGCGCCGCAAGTCGCAACGCTGTGTCCGTGGCAGAGCGGTAAGGCTGTCACACACTAAGCAGATGCGATAAGATTTTATCTGCGTATCATTATATAGTATAAAACAATCGCAATGCAATTAAAATTACGCATTTCTTAACAGATTTTGATGGGGTTTTTTAATAGATAGAGTGATTCAAGAGGAAGGTTTATATGCATAATAACTGCATTTTTGAAGTCCGAAATCGACGCGGGCGAAGTTGCGAGCGGAAGCTAGTAAATTATAAAACCGTCCTTCAATAAATGTCTGTGCCTACAGATACTTGACGGTGAAATCTGAGGGCACGGCAGTGTCCCCGCCAAGTCGCGTGAAAAAGCGGCACGGCTGTACCATCCTTTTCTCGAAGCAATTCAGACTAACTTCGTTGTTTGTAAAACAGAAAACCTAAAATTACAGTATCGAAGCAGACATTGTATATAGGTACAAGCTATATTCCAAGTTTAATTCAATTTGAACCAGTAGATTAAGAACTGGTTGTTGTTAGTTTCTCGATATAATTTGTCTGCGTAGTACGTGGTGCTCCTTGAGTGTTTTTTTTTTTTATGATATAGGAGGGCAAACGAGCAGCCGGAGCCATTTTAATGACTACCGACGCCCACAAACATCCGCATAGAGGCTATACAGATGCGCTGCCCTCCTTTCTCCTCCCACCTCCATGGACCACCGAGTGTAGTATAGAGTGCGATATTTACAGATAAGCGCTGTCTAACCGCATCCGCATAGTGTGTGACAGCCTTTATGAAATCTTTTTACGAATACAATAGATTTCCTCTCGTTTTACAGACGATTCTTAGATAACAAATTTAAGAATCTCTTTGTCTGGGCTATTCCCTGAAACCAATGGATCAGTTTTAATAAAATTTCACAAAGACATACATTGTCCAACTTGAAATATACTCTGTATTTTATTGAGGTTAATGCACAACGAAGCGAGCACGGGTCAGCTCGTGTTTTATAAGAGAGGTGCTTTTTTCTTGTGTCGGCTCAATTAGGCATGCATGGCAGAATATCTTGCAATTAATTAGCTAGAGATTTAAGTTTAAAAAAGTAAGCTATTTTAGCTTAGTCCGCGTCATCTTTTATTCTACTAACCCGGCTTTACATACTATATTCGGGTAATAAGTTCACCAGATTTGCTACGGTACGGATGGGCTGCGGTGTGCGTGCCTAAAGCGACTAACCAACTGCGGTGAACACGCCCCTATCATAGTGCACACTGCACAAGTACACTATTCCCTTATTCCTCCTACCTCACTTGTGGACCACACAGGTTGTCAGTACATACACAGGCCGCCCGTTAACCCAGAGGTAGTACGATCACGGCATTCACTAATAACACGAGAGCACGGGTGAGTCATGAATAGAAAGTTGTTGATACATAAACAAATAGGCAACAATACGGTCAAACCGTCCCTCGCACTAACTGGGCCATACGTGCGCTTGCAAATCTTGTGCGTTCTCGCTTCACATTAGTGTTCGCTCGAAATGCAACAGTGTAGCCTTCATTTCACGCCAGTGCACCAAAAATACGTCCGTGATAGTGCCGGCCCAAATCAGATGCCATACCAGCAATGACACTACCACTTACAAAATTTTATTCAGAAACCACAAGCGTAATAAATAATATACCCAAAAAACCTTTTAGAAAACCTTTTAGAAGCTCCGAAAATGAGTTGTGATGAGACAAGATGAGATGATCTTCTCGACGCGACGTCATTATCATTGGTATACGGTAGTATTTGGAATTGTTTGGAAGAAGCCACGGCAAACATTTAACGTGTTATTATTCGAGTCTTCCTAAAATAAATAAACAATAATTTGTTTTCAGTATGTTGGAAAATGTAAAATATTCATCAAGAAGTCTCCAACTATAATTTATTTTAATTAATCATAAATAATACCTACTATAAAGTATAAGGAAATATGTGCATATTAAATTATTTCCTCATTATATTTGATAAGTTCTCGTAACAACGGCTGCTATATGTAGCGTAGGTTCCACAGCGGTAACTATATCTGTCCCTCTAACCAATACGTAGGGCTTCATCAACTGCCACAAGGAACCAACTAGTAATAATATATGTGTAGTTCGTACCAGTTACAAACACATTGTAGATATTGTAGACGCCTGTACGCGGCGGAAGTTGGGCAACCCCAGTATACGACGTACAGATCGATGCTAAACTCGACAATATACTAACTAATAACTAGTGAAATCACGCGTGATAATATTAAGGTGCCGATAAACTTGAGCATTCACATGTAATGAGCATTCACGCGAATGTTACATACAGAAAAATAAACGAGAGCATTCTAGCGAGCATTGCTTCGAATTTTTTACCGAGCCAAACTTCGGTCGTAGTTCCTCGTCCCCGTTCCCCGTCACTAGAATGCTCGTGAAAATGTTCATAGCTATGTTTGGCTCTATGCTTGGCTCGGCTCGTTGTTCGGTTCGACAAATATAAAAACGGCGAATGCTCGATGTTCTGTTACAAATGAATGCTCAAGTCCATCAGCACCTTTACATGAACGATTTTTTATAGTATACGTGTAAGGAGGCAAATAAACAGATGAGCATTTGATGAATACCGACCGACGCGACGCCCGAGCATCTCCATATTAGTTTGGTTGGTGTTAGACTAGTGGATCACCGAAAACAACACGCAGCAGTCATGAGAGCGAGACTCGTCACTCGTGTGACAATTCGTCAATCGTCTGCAATGCCGAATGGAATTGTCTCTTGACATTATATTTATATGTGTCACGCTTTATTAAACATGTAGAATGTATTGTATAGTTTAAGAGCATATTCATAACAAATGTTGCCGTCTTGGGAATATTCTAAGAAACTCGCGAGCTACTGAGTAGCTGCTAATTTGTCACAACCGTTAGTCACAGATTCCTATTGCTCATTTTCGCCTGTGATTTTTCCGTTACTGTCAACATGTGTGACGAAAGTCCTGTTTACTTCTGTTGAAGCAAAATTTAGATTAAAATCGTCCAAGTGCGAGTCGGACTTGCACAGCGACGGTCCAACCAAAAGGTGCGAGTTAGTCAACTTATTAGTTTTGTTTAAAACGAACGTACACTGTATTTATGTTGGTAGTGGCTTTTTTATGACAAAATATATGAATTTTTGAATCTATTGTAATGCCGCAATCGTCGGCCACGCCACTACACTCAATTCTACTATTTTTGCAGCTGGCCCATATTAATCAACAGGAAGTACTCTAACCCCCTTATTAATAAACATAGAATAACTTTATTCAAGTAATAACCTTGTAATAAACTGACATCTGTCAAATTCCATACATTTTAGGTGTTTTTTAGTATGGAATTTGACAGATGTCAGTTTATTACAAGGTTATTACTTGAATAAAGTTATTCTATGTTTATTAATAAGGGGGTAAGGGTTTTAGAAATTTGTGTAGAAATGAAATATGAAATATATGTATATATTATACAAAATTGAAAATATGTACATTTGATTACATTTATAATTTATATTATGTTCTATTACTTAAATAATCTCTGCCTACCCCGTCAGAGAACTGGCGTGAATACGTGATGTTCTTGTATTAAAAGTTATCTTAAAGAATGAAATAATTTTTTACTATCGACAAAGAGTAGCTACAAAATGAATGTTTCACATAGTAGAAGTTTCTTACATATTCTGCCATTTCAGCGTGTAAATATTTAGTAAATGAGAAGAGAGTGATGGGGGACTCATTCAATATAGTCTGGAACAGCTTGTGATGTAGTGTTTACGTGTTGCAGGCGTGCCCGGGTACGTGATGGACGGCATGGTGGTGGTGGGCGAGCGCGACGCGACGCCGGCGGGCTACAGCGTGGCGGG
>LUGF01052178.1:17137-28686 GCA_001625245.1 Calycopis cecrops | reverse complement strand
ATGTAAAACTTGATTTTAGATTTAAGATACAAATTCATTACCGTAGTTACAATGACATAACATGTCATATGATATTTATTTTTTAATTACAAAAAAGTTTTACTTAAATCGAATTTGAATGGCAACTTCCATTGACCTCGCCCGATCACACATATTTGTAACGTTCTCGCTAGCTTACTCCCCAAGCGAACGTATAGAAGTTTTACTTCAAAAACTATTAGCGTAGGTAGCTATGAATTCATTTGCCTTGTTCCGCTGTGCTGCTCCATTTTGTGACAAGAGTGACTCTGTGTGGGTTGTTGTGTGTGCTGTGTTCATTTTTATTTTTTGTAAGAGGTGGTACCGTGCACATTTGCTATTAAAACCGAATAGACAATTAGTTTTAACAATTACCTCTAACAAAGAAAACCAACTACAATAACACATCTTCAATTCAATTAGAATTTTAATTAGTATAGAAAACCACCTTCCTATTTCACATTTATAACATGTATGTTAGCAGATGCCAAGCTTGATACCAATTTTGCAATCTATATATATATAAAACTCAAACGTGACATCAATGCACAGCCCAAACCACTGGACGGATCAAGCTGAAATTTGGCATCCTGGTAGATGTTACGACGTAGGCATCCGCTAAGAAAGGATTTTTAGAAATTCAACCCCTAATAGGGTGAAATAGGGTGTTCAAGTTTATATGGATTTCTTAGAAATTAAACGCGGGTGAAACCGCGGGGCACTACTAGTATCTAATGTAAATGGTTGTTTTTTGTTCTATTTTTTTTTGTTTTTTTTTTTTGCAAATTTGCAAAATAAACGTTTACTTAATTATTTATTTCCATTAAACGTGTACCATAACTTTCCAGACTCCGACCCGCGCCGGAGCGTCCGCCGAAGCTGTCGCCCGTCGTCGCTGACCTCAACAACATCAACCTCAAGTCGCCGAGCGCCTACCCGAAGATAGAGGACTTCGGCACCGACCACGACTACGAGTCGCTCAGCCCGTCTTACGTGAAGCCGGCCCGGCCCGCGCCGCGCCCGCCGGCGTCCCCGGCGCTCCAGGTTAGACTTGTTCTGGCTCGGTCACTATAGGGAGCGCTCAGGGGTTCCCAACCTTTTCTTCGCCAGGGACCACTTTTTATCATTCTCGTTAACAGGGACCACAGCGTAAGTATAATAAAAATATCCCTCTTCTCACTCACTGCATGACAACCAACGGCTTACCGCCCGTTAAATTTAAAATTATTCGCGGACCATATTTTTGCTTCTGCGGACCACTGGTTGGGAACTACTGTCCTACATGAACATCTAGTTCTTATAGTTCTCATAGTTGTCTCTAAATAACTATCTGTTCTTTGATGATGCGTACTACACGATCCGTCCATTGGCTCATGTAGTTTTATTAGTTCTTTATAGTTACACTGGTCTTTATCTTAATTCTTTGATCACATAATATATGCGCTGTGTAACTATTTTTTCACTACTTTAAACGAAAACCTACTTGTAAATATATCACACATTCTTGTATAAAGGAATTATATTACACAATTTATTTGGCTAACAAATATACTTAGAAAATCACAAGTATAATAATTATGTATTTACGATATTACATGCAAATTAAAAAAAAACAAATACATTAATTGAATGTTTAGTTCCTTGAGATGGGAACTACTGAACGAAACAATGAACTAAGGACCGAAAATGGAACGCCTCAAGGAGTAGTATGTTCTAGTGCAGTCAGAAACTACTTCCAGATAGTTCTCGAACTACACAGGTGTACTGTCTGCAGGTCTCCCCCGCGCCGCCGCAGGGCTCCCCGCTGTCGCCAGCGGCGCACGCCCGCAAGAAGGCGCCGGCGCCCATGCCGAAGGCCTGCAACTACCAGACCCTGGGCGGGTATAATGGATTGGAGGGAGTGCCGTTTGAGCTGAACCCCAAGCTGCGGGGTCTGCCAGATGTGATGTTGGTGAGTCTCTTCTTCAGTTTCTTCAACTGCTTTTACTGTAGCACTGCCTGTGCTTCTACGTATTGCAACTTCTAGAGAGCGCTATTTCTAACAGCTGTGTTCTATATGTACTTATTCAATTGTTTTTTGTTTTTTTTTTTTTTATGATATAGGAGGGCAAACGAGCAGCCGGAGCCATTTTCATGACTACCGACGCCCACAAACATCCGCATAGAGGCTATACAGATGCGTTGCCCTCCTTTCTCCTCCCACCTCCATGGGCCACCGGCTACTTACACACCACTTTACGCCAGTCTCGTGTAAGCGAGAGGTACCTCCCCGGTCGTGCCGGCCCAATTCGACTGCATGCAAGCATGCAGTGTGGCACTACCTCTTGCAAGATTTTACCTTTAGTAGCGTCCTGAAGATACACAGTTTTAGCTGTGGTTGCCACTCGTGCTGAAGTAATAATTCCTTGTTATGAGTTATGATTATTACTTCGTGTTTAAATCCAGACGTGCCCACTTCCTTGATCGGTTCAGCTGAATATAAAACCTCTTTTTCGCAGTCCCTTGTATAAAATATTTTCTGTAATGGTATATTTTAAGTTGAAATGGAATCAAATTAGATTAATTCAAAAGAGGATTTTTATAAATCTCTCATAGAAGGTTATTGTAATACTTTACTACCGATCCAACCCTAGACTAGATTAAGAAATTGAGATATAATATTCTAAAAATAACTACATACCGCTCCAACACTGGACTACACTTTTTGCTCCTTATTAATTACAAACAACGAAAAGCAAGAAACGTAGCGACATAGCGCGGTATAGCGTTATGGGTCATAGTTACTGTTTCATACGACTTTACTCTTTATAGTTTTTGATAACGCGGGCCTTTATATATTCCTAAGGTCACCAATAAGTCGCAGTCCTCTTACATTGTGCATTTGTTTTCCAGGCACAGTTACCAGTTATCAAGCAGCGCAGCCGCTTCGACCTTGACCGAGATTATAGTTACAATTTCAACCTGGAGCGGCAGACGTGATGCGGCGATGCCACAGACTGAAATGGTTTAGAATTTATAGTATTGTCTAAAGTCACTGCACTAATGTCTGGCTGGAAACTGAGTGGTATGACAAGCACCGTGCGCACATTTAAAAGTAATTCTATTTTTAAATTTGGTTCTAATGAATCTATGGTATTGAAATTTTAAATATCGAAGGAATCGTAGAATTATTACAGTATTTTTTTTATTAATTCTAATTTTTAATTTGGTTCAAATAAATCCATATTATATAGTATTGAAGTTTGTATAAGGTTGAAAGTTATAAATATCGAACGAGTCGTAGAATTTAATTAAATCGACTGTAACATAATATAAATATTACGTAATACGTATTGGGGAGTGTAACATATCTAAAGAAAAAAGATTGTAGTTATGGTAGTGACAATGGTAAAGACTGATAATGGTGGATCAAGAAATATCTAGGATGCGTGAATATTAAAGATAAAATTCAGACTTGGCTCGAAGTAATATCGTAGTACTTTTAATTCCAAGAATTTTACATTTTTATTGGCTGTATATGTGGTATTTAATTTGCTCATGAAGTAATTCCGAGTTTTGGTGCACTTTTGACCATCATGAAATTTATTAAGTAGCGCTCTTAAGGTCAATTCCTTGTTAATTTAAAAGACCTCTTCGATTTTTACATCTAGGAATATCTACAGATAATTTATACTTAGTCATTTCCATTGTGCCAACAGTAGTACAAAACGAAACGGTTGAAGAACCTAGTCTGTAAATTTGCCAAGCTATATACATTATTGAATATATTTCAAAATAAATGTAAACATTCGAGCACCTATATTATGTGCAAATAATGCGTATTTTTTTGTATTGTTATAATAATTATTTAATGACTAGTGATTTTATGTTAATTTTATGGTTTATGTAAATAAATAATATATGATGTAGTTGAATGGTGGAGAAGAAATTTACTAACTTTTTATTTTATTTTTTATTACTTCCGTATTTATTTAACTAAATTGATATTCGTAATGATTTCTTGACAATAAATCTAGTTACGCGTCTGATTACAACATCACTTGACCAAGTTGCCAGGCGTCCGAGTAAAGTCGGACATTGTTGGGCTTTTTGCTCAAGTGTCCGGCCACATTGAACGTAAATATTAAAAAATAAATAAATTGTTTATCATATTAATGCCAAAAGATGAAACAATTACATATAAGTATTTTAGTCGTATGCCAGGTCAGACTGGCTGGTTTGACCCGCTTTTAAGTTTCGTGATGTGCCAACCTTAATTATATATATTCCCATCATTTGTGGTTGTGAGCCCATCAAAGTTTTGCGTCAATTTTTAACATATCTGATATATTCGTAATATCTATTTCGTGAGAAAACGATGATATATGATTGAAAATAAAATGAAGATTACGGCGTACGATTATTTTATGTAATTGACTTTAGTTCACACATTAAGTGTTTGAAAATCGACTGATTCTATCAAAACCTATATTACTATAGCTATAGGTATATACAGGGTTATTTATAAAACACCAACAAGCTCTCAAATATAACAACGTTTGTTCTGCTACTTTTATTTTATTTTCTCGTACGAAAATAAATATGAATTTAATTTTTCGTCCGTGCATTATAAGTGCATCGCATACCTACGCTACGTGTTTTATAAATAACCCTGTATAAATAAATATTTGTATATTAAACGAAAGATGACCGCGAGAACAAAAACCATAGATACTTCGCGCGAAGCAATATGGACAACGCAAACAAAACAAAAAACTATAAAAATCGTGTTGCCTTAGCAATTAGTGTTGTGTAGAGACGTAATACGTAAAGTGACGGGGATACGTGCACTTCTGTGATTGTTGTGAGTTGTTTGATTTGCAAGAACGCAATTCCAATTTCCAAAATTGATATTTTTGAAGTATACCTATATAATTATATATACGTCAAAACTATGGGACAAATAGTTGTTTTAGGATGTTTACATGTCACTGGAATGATTTTGTATTACAAAATGTATTGTATAACGAATGTTTTGTGCAATTTTATTGACTATAGCAATAAAAACTGTGAGTCAGCGACACGCGAATAAAGTTTAGTAATCAAAAATAAACACGATTTTGAAGCGAAAAATACTCAAGAAACGTTATGACCGGTTACTGTTTCACATGTTTTCATGGTCTTCAAGTAGTTTCTTAAGCATTACCGCTTATAAATAGTTGTTAATACCTCTTCTGGTATCGTGATGAATACTTTCGAACTAGAGCTGTTATCAAAAGTAAAATCGATAGGCTCTCATATGATAAGGTTTCAGATAAATAGAAACTACGAATCTTTACGATCGTAGTGATGAGATTCGTCGAAACCGAAACAAATGGCGTAAAGAAAAATAAGATTTTTATACTATTTACCGATTGAATTGTTGTAAAAATTGTTTACAAATCTCATTTGTCCCTTCAAGTATGTACTATGTACTTCATTGGCTGAAGCTTTGTGGAGCCCTAGTGGGCTTTCACAATGAACTTGGCGGGTCGGCTAAGGGCCCTAAGAGTAGCAAGAGAGTAAACAAGTAACTGAGGAGTCGTTCCGTGTGCAAGGCCGTATATGCAGATGTGCATGCTACGCTTGCTCCTACTAGTACTGCATCAGACGAAATTTTTGAAAATATCAAGAATTTTTTTTGGCTGAAGTTTTAAAAGTATACAAATATCCGCTAGATGTAATGCTAGTAGGGGAGCAATTGAAACGGTCCAGATTAACATCTAATTTAAACTTTAAATTATAGTCAATACAATCGGAGAAAAAAAAATGGTGCATACACGTTTAGTCTACAAGCGACGCCCCACATTGTAAAATTTCATCGATAACTAAATATATGTTAGATAACTGTTCACCTGTCACAAAGGGTATAGCTTTACTGTAAATAACGTTACTTTACCGCAACTAGGGTTATTTTAAATACGCTTTCTACAATAGACTATGTATCTCAAATATTTAGGTTTTAATGAAATAAATTTTAAATTATTGAACTGTATGTTTTATTTCATGCGAATAACCTTTAACTTTTTGTACGCTTATTTTTAGTCCCTCGTTTGCGTTACTCCATACTTCCTATTTTAGGGGACAAAAAAGTTCGCAGACCAAAATCCTTCGTGGGCGCAGACCATTATCATGACTACGGATTCCCATAGACCGCATAGGGGTTATACAGATACAGTGACCCCCTTCCTCCTACTCCTCCCCCCATGGGCCACCGGCTACTCGCACACCGCACGAAACGAGACAGTACAACTATTGCGTAAGCGAAATGTACCTCCTGGGTCGTGCCGGCTCAATTCAGATGCATGCATGCAGCGTGGCACTGCCTCTTACTCTTCTGGGACGGGAGACCAGTTTTATCAAATTTACATCATGTGGGCACCCCCTATAGTTTGGAGGCTATACTACTGTGCGCTATAAGCGCAAATTCATCCCGCACACCATTTCAATTTAGAATCAGCTACCCCCCCTCGGTATTTCCGAACCGATACGACCTAGGGATCTTCAAGAAAAGAGCTTATTATTTCCTTAAAGGTCGGCAACGCGTCTGGTACACCTCTGGTGTTACGGATGTCTGTGGGCGTTGGTGATCACTTTACATCAGGTGACGCAACTGCTCGTTTGCCTCCCATGCTAATAGAAAAAAGGCACGCATGTTGTTGACACCGCTGCAGCTAGTCCCCCAGCTAACGATGTTTGTTTGGATACCTACCGAGCTTCTTAACAACAAGTAAAACCCATCGCCAGAACAGCAGATGCACCAATATGTATTTGGGATAAAATTCATAAAATGGAGTGAAAGAACTCAATTTTATGAATATAAAAAACATTTTCTGCTTTGCAATAAAATAAATCGCAACGTTCTTTAACGGTAATAAAATTAAAATACGTCATAACAAAAATAACTTTATTAAAAAATATTTAACTCTATTACAATTTTTCACTTATTACAAAAAACACTTTACAAACACCACTGGCAAATATTATTCTTAAGTTTTGAACAAGTCTTTATATAAAAGGGAAAGTCGAAGAAAAAACCGAGTATCGACACATAAACAAACAAAGTAGGTCTTATTTTATAGTAGGCACAGGCTACGAATATAGGACGAACTCCATCCTGAACGAATAAAATATTTTTTTTATATTTAAATATATAGACGAATACATCCCACATATTGTACTGTCATAGTGGCCTTTTGTTCCTTGTACAATTTTACTTGTATGTAATTAGTGGCTGAATTACAGTTTTGCATTTTGGCTAAGGACAAATACACAATATGGTCCTATTTTTTATTTAAATTACAAATGTGTTTGGTGCAATAACATAGTATTAATAACTACAGATTATTCCGTAATAGGGACGAATATGCGACTGATAAAAACAATATTTTGAATATCATTTAGCAATGTTTACCAGTAATCTAGCCATCATTAATTTACAACAATTATAGTCACTCAATTCGCATACTCGATATAAAAAGTACTAAGTCGCAAACGACCATGACTATAAGCCGTTGTCAATGTTCTGTCTATCGCAGCATTTGCCTACTGGAGATTGAGTTTTGATATAACTTCCACATGAAATAAGTCAGTATTCTACCTACATCCAAAACTATCAATAGACAGACTATTAAAAACGACCGTAAGTTAAACACACAATTTCCTTATAACCTCGATTAGCGCCGGCGGACGGAGCAGAGGTTTATTTAGAAGCCAATAAAATGTTATTTAAAAATGAGACTATAATTCGTACAACAAAATTAAATAACTTTTTGTCAAACGAATTACAGTCGTATATAGTGGCATTTGAATTTAATTTGTCATTAAGGGATCACTCAATTATACAGTAAGTACAAAAAGAGTTGAATGTTGATTTATATTTATACATATTATGCTAACGTCAGGTGGGGCATAAAGCATATACGTGTTGACGTCAGCAATATTTTTTAATTTATTATACCAAATTTTAAATTAAACACGGAAGTGGATAGGGGTTTGCAGAGTTGTTCATGGGCTACATAATTACAAAAATTCTTCTTATCCGAACAAAAACCCCTAAATCGTATGTGTCTCAATGCTGTAGGTAGCTGACCCGTACGTAAGCCTTGCTGTATTACTTTGAGATCCAGCTTACAGCATGCTGATAATAAAGAATCACGCCGTAGACCTGCAGCCATAATCTTTCTCAAATTATCATAACAATTGGTATCGCTCTCTGCTACATTTACTTTACTCAAAATGGAAATTAACACATATCCTTGACCGACCACATCGAAAATATAAACTTGACAAGACACAAGAACACACAGCCTCGTAGTTGGGTTAACAAAAATATTACAACAAAAATTGTGACAAACACGAGAACGCTGTACAAAAGAAATCTGTTTTTACATTAGGTTCGGTTATCTTCGTTTTTAATTTTGACAACAAAAAATAAACAAGTTGCTGCTGTACAAAATGGCGTATTACAAGATTTCTTGGCACATCCACAATTGTTTTTATTTCATTCACCCGTTTATTTTGATGTTTGTCAGTTATTGACATGCCGAGGGGTTTAGGCGTTTGTACCCTCCGAAACGTCCAATAAAAGGAATTTACTCAAGTGCCACGTCATCGAAGTATGTAGTTTTCAAAATGGCCGCTTGAAGGCTCACTGCGGCTGCGGCGGCTGCTTCATCTGCTTCTGTTGCTCCAGCAGTCGCTCCAGGGGGGAGGGACCCGGCCCGGACCACAGGGACTGGAAATTTTAACACGCGGTCAAACTTAGTTATTATTAAAACTGTCACGCCCATAGGCTATTTGATAATTTTTCAAAAACCACTCCATAATGTTTATCGGTGATCAATGAACTTCACAACACACAACAATTTTTTGATTTTAATTCTGAAAAGTATTTATCTCAAATTTTCAAATTAAAGACTCATAATTTATAAAATCCGCGAAAACGCATCTTTAAGAAAAATAGCGTCTTGTGACGTGTTAGCCTATTTAGAACTTTTTTGTTGTTGTTGTCAGTTGACAAATCCATAAGTTGGGCTAGAAATTTGACAAGTGGCTAGTACTATGAATGAATGAATAAATGAAATATACTTTATTGTGCATATTACAGAATACAGAAAAAAAAGTTACATTCTGAAGTAATTAACTAGTACTATCAGTAGATTTCGGAATGCAGCCTCTATTTCTTGGGTCACGCAAGTTTTACGTCACCGTCAGTTTCACGTCGTTTCGAGTTACGTGACTCATAAATAAAACTACGTATTTAAAAAAAATATTTTAAAATTAAGTATTGATTATTTACAAATGATTTCATTACATAATGACTTAAATCATATTAATTAAATATCAAATTCAAAAAGCTATTATTCTTAATACTGTCATATAGCCTATTAGTAGCTAAATATGAACATTTAACATGCATATTTTTGTTTGACGTTTATCTGTAAAAACTCAAATACATATAAATTTGGTACGAATTTCAATATTAAATGTCAATATGCTATTGTTATTCTTTTATGGAACATGCCACATTCAACTAAAGTGCTGTCTTTATATTTATTGCTCGATCCTTATGCGTAGCACATAGCGATGATCAGGATGTTATATACCTGCTGCAGAGGTCTCGGCCAGGCGGCAGCCGGTGCCGCGCTAAACAGCGAGTACTCGGCGTTGACTCCGCCCCCACGGACTGAGGCCCCGCCTCCGAGCGGCGCTCCGCCCATACCCTCGCCCGCACTCCCCTCCCCGCCGGGTTGTCTCTGGAACATAAATATTTAATTTAAATACAGGAGATACAAATAGCTGTTATTCTTGATTATTATTATTATTATTATAGCCTTTATTGTTGGTAATAAAAAAATATAAACTTATAACATACCACATATACAAGATGATGCAAAAGAAAAAGAAACAACCATTACGAATACGATAACCCTCCTGTACAAATGAACGTTGTCGTATTCGCTCTCAAATAAATTTTACGTAAATCAGGAACTACCATAGACTAAAACCTGGAAGCGAACTCACCTCAGACTCGTCTGGTTTTCGGCCTTCTTGGTAATCGAAATTGACGTTCCTCTGTTGTTGCATGTCCAGTAAATTGCCACCGAAGTTGAGCGACGCGTCCACTTCCTTAGGTGGCTGCGTGTTGTCCATGTTCACTGATAGCGGTGGGTACGTCAGCTTGTTGAATTGCGGATACATCGAGGAGTCGTAACTCACTTGGGGTGCGTACGGTCCGTAAGTCGTCAAGTTCGAGTTGAAATTCTGAGAAGTGACCAGGTTTTGGAGAGTTTGCAGTTGGGACTGGCCAAGCGACGGCTGGAGGTAGCCGGTGCCCATATTTTCGGGCTTATTCTGCCCGATGTTGGACACGTTCTGACCTTGCATTTGATTGAAAGGCACGCTCTGATAGGGATTGGAGATGTTGGGCATGGGTTGATAATAGTTTGGTAGATTTATCGGCGCTGGGTAGTTTGGCGCCGGTAGATTCCCCAATTCTAGTTTCCACCAAGGAGGAGCCTGTTGGAAGTTTTCATTTTGAGGCGTACCCCAGTTCTGGGCTGGAGGCGGGACGCTGAAATTGACGTTGGGCTTCATGCTCTCATCCCGAAACTTGTTGTCGTTGAATTGGTTTTCCTGAGCGGTCTGCCAGTACCGGTACTGGTTGGCGAACCTCGGCGGCAGGTCGTTGAGGAAATTCTTCTTGTCTCCGGACATCTGGTAGCCATGGTTACCGAACTTGTGACCGTCAGGGAACATATCTTGACGAGAGCTCTGCTTCTGTAGAGCGGCAGTTCGCACGTCGATCTCCTTTGGATTGACTACAGGAAGCCTTATACCCTGGCTGTTGATGGGAGCTTGGTAATTGGGGTTGTAGCTGATGCCCGCGTTCTGAATGCCGTAGTTCTTTTGGAAGTTCATCCGCGGTGCCTCGCTGAAGCTTGGCATCGGCACGTTGGGCCAATTCGGCGCTACTTCTTGACGTTTCGGCTGGTAGTTTTGCGAATTCTGACTATTCCCTTGACTAGCTTTGTTATCTTTCTTCTCTTCTTTTTCGGTTTTCTTAGGTTCGGGGTCAGCATTCACCAGGTGGGGATAGCCCGCCGATTTATCTTTTAGCGAAAGGATTCCGCCAGTTTTACGACCTATTGGAAGGTTGGCGAGAGATTTTATAGCCTTCGGTTGTATGACTTTAGGTTTGTCATCTTTATTAGGATCCGTAGCGTCTGTCGCTATATCTGGAGTTGGTGGCGGCGTCACAAACTTCACCTGTAGAAAGTATTTTTCAAATTAGTTGTAAGCTCACAATGATTTAAAATCAGGCCTCGCCACTACTATCATAGCGGCCACCACGTCACCCTTTTGATGGAAATACTAAAACTGTTTTGGAACCCGCAACGATTCTTATGAGAAGAAATAAGGAGGAATAGTAAATTATTCCGGTTTCTCTATTGAAGCTCACGAACATCCGCAAAATTGTTACGTTAATGCGTTGCACTCAGTTCCTCCCC
>LUGF01052173.1:66726-83016 GCA_001625245.1 Calycopis cecrops | reverse complement strand
GAGAGTGCGGAAATAAACGTCCTGTAATCGTCTATAGGGCTATTTAAAACACTAGCAAGCTTTTAGAAAATGTTCTTTTGTCCTAGTACTGTTGTGAGTTAGATTTTTTTATAAAAATAAAAATTCTATTCTACTCTAGCTGAGTCTTCTCGCCTTTCATAAAATAGGGTAGAAGGCAAAGCGGCTCTTGCACTTTTGAGCCAAAGACTTACAAAATATAGGTATCTAAATGGAACAATAAAAACTGGAAAAAAATACGTAGGTTTGTCGATGGTCGTAAAACAAAAGTTGGTATCTATGATATTATTCATTTCTAAGAGCTTTTAGTTTCAAAATGACCCTGTATATTCGTTCTTTACATGTGTTAAATTTATGGTATAGGGAGTGGGATTTCTGTTATGTTATTATATTATGTGTATCTGTTTGTTATTATGTTATTTTATTATCTATATAAATGCTGTTCAATATTATATATAATCTTTCATTAATTATACTTAAAATGTTAAAAAAGTTCGGGCACCTCATGCGACACGACTTTAAGTGTTTGTGTCAATTCATGCTACATGTATTCATATTGCATTCATGTAGCACCTTCTGGTATGCTGATACGACCAGGGACTCGCTTCAGTAAGAGGTAATGCCACACTTCTTGCTTGCATGCAGCCGAAATGGGGCAGTTATAGATCACCCCATGAGGTGATCTACCCGTTCACAAGACACCCTATCAACCCTTAGCTGATGACGATCGATGGATCCTTAGATTTATTTTTTTATATATTCGAAGGAAAGGAATAAGAAATAGAGGTTTTAGTAAATTGGTAGTGCCACGTTGCATGCATGCATGCCGAATTGAGCCGGTACGTCTAGGGAGCTACCTCTCACTTAAAATGATAGCTGTGCTGTCACGTTTCATGCGATCTGTGTTTTTTTTAGTAGGTAGGTAGGTAGGTAATCCTTGTGGATACCCAGCCGCCCGGGGTGGCAGCTGGGTTATGCCAGACTCTTACCGGCTAAACCCCCACTGTGCTTTCTCCTTGTACCGTACGACGGGAACACGGGCACGCTTTTGCACTCATCCGCGAACCCACCGGTGCCTGGCCGCTTCCGCAGTCCCTCCACGTGGAGCACGAAGCTCCCTCCAACAGCAAGGAGCGCCAGAAAACACAAAGGCGCGCCTTACTTCCAAGGCCCCCCATTAACAGGGTGACGGCCCAACTCCGAGACCGCCACGCAGGGGTCAACTATTAAGCGGCCACAGAGGACAGGGAGGACGGCAACGACACACAGCATCTCCTCTTCCTCTACGGCCCCCTGTCAACGCCTCGAACGGTGCGTCCCCGTGTGATCGCGGGAGACAGAACACACGGCATCGACACACCGAGACATCTCTTCTCCCGCGATCCCTCCTCCATGGACGCATCCAGAGCGGGCCCATGACCAAGCTCGCTCGGAGCATCCCCTACTGGGATCCCTCTTGGCTTTACCGTGTTGGTCGAAGCCACGGTTATTAAGCCCCCTCACCACGTCAAGGTGGAGATCCACCTTGACGTGGTGAGGTGTGTTACCAACATGCGGCATGTAGCCAACTGTAACGACTTTTAACCTGAAATTCGGCATTTATTAAAATTTTATTTATTTTTAATTTTTATTAATTTAAAAAATTTTAATATTAAATTTCAGTGTGCAAGCACACTGAAATTTTTTTCACTTAAATTCCACACTCAAATTCCGTCCTTAATGGTTAAACAATTTAAAGTATTTCTTTATATGCGGCATTAGTTGTTTTATCTTTTGAGGTCAATGTAAACAGGCCTGCAGCGCTAGTGACCCACGAAAGTACAATATAAAGCTGGCCGTGGGAAAAACAATCTCTTCTTAGGTCCACTCCAGCAGCTTTCACCGGTGCGGTGCTACATTCATAAAATCATAACACCACATAAAGTTTCTTGCAAGTTTTCAAATTTGTTAGGTAAAGTTTATACTTTTGCCGAAAAAGTGGTTTATACTACAGTGTAGCATGTTTACAGTGCAGCGGAAATAGTTGTTACAATAGTTCACCAGACTACAGATAGATGAAGTAGATGTAGACAACAGTGCAGCGGAAATAGTTGTTACAATAGTTCACCAGACTACAGATATCTATCTGTAGTCTGGTGAACTATTGTAACTATTGTAACTGTGAAGTAGATGTAGACAACAATGTAGTATATTTAAATAAACAGATTCTGTACTAATATTTTTTTTTTGCTTTTCATTAGTCGTAATTAATTACCTTATTTTTTTAAATGTACACAATAGAGTACATTTCATTTACTTATAATTATTAAACTAGCCGAGAAATTCCATTGTATGTAGCAGCTGCCGCTCCGCTCTCCTCCACATTTTTCTGCCTGTCGGAGATCCCTACTGCTATTTTCATACTTTACATATAAATAAATAAAAAATACTGTTTTAAGTGAAAATATATGGTCAAACATTATATTTTTTTATAATAATTTGTTAAAAAAAAATGAAATGCACAAAAAAATAATGGGTAAACATTGCAATTTATAGTTTAAAAAACAATTTCCCACATCGATCATATTAATCCATTCACTATAACTCTATTCCGAGGTTTCACGGTTTTATATGCTCCAGGCACTCCACTACTATGCTATATAAAAAAACCTTATAGTATGTTCAATCGACAACACTATTAGCCTTTATTTAATATTTTTTATAAGTGAGACATTTGCGGTGTACACATGGATGCAATAAACCAGTAGGAAATAAATTTTGTTTTGTGCATTTTTATAGGTGACACACACGGATACACGGATACAGAGAGATGTTGTAATTAGATTTCCATATGAAGTGATGCGAGACAATTTGCGAGGATGATTAAATCCGGAAAAACTTTTGTATTTTCCGGTCTATAGCAAAACCATTTTTATCAATTCCTTATTGCGATCTGTTTATTAACATTCAGTAATATTTAATTATGAATGAGTGTAAAATATGTTATGGAGTGTGAAATGTCATGTTAGGTCCTAACCCAATTATTATACGGTCAGGATCTCCTGAGGTACTCTTCTCTAAGTGTACGCCTTGATGGGCTCCTTTGTGCTTCGCCAGTATATTAGGGTGTGACTGACGCTAATCTCTTCTGATATGGTAGGATATTTTTTATTTCTTATTTTACTGTCTTCATATTGAGTTCGTGGTGCAGTCAGTTGTTTGTAACATACCAGGGATCATCCACTGTGATTCTGAGACTCTTACACTGGAATCTCTAGAATATCTGCTTCGAGAGAGAATCCGGGTCAGGCGTTTCATTAAGATATGATGTAACCGGTGGACAAGTTTCTCGTCATGCAGTACAAATCACATGCACAGATTTATTTTACTTTTTATTTAGATTTTGCCTTATTGGCTTTGATGCGTCAGTTCTGGAGCAATGTCCAAACTTTATTGAGATTTTCCTGTAGTTTATGGGTAACAATGTTTAGAATTTCATCTTTTGACATTATCGCAGTATCATCGGCAAATGTACCTAATACCAGTCAGCTATTAATATAATAGTACTACATAATTGATAATGTATGGGGCCCATGACACTTCCCTGCGGTACTCCAACTTCAGTTCTACAGGCTTTCAAGATTTAAAAATGAAAATATTAAAATGCAAAGTACGACATATCTTAATGAGTTTTTTTTCTGTTACGATGAAGCTTTTTCATGTTTACATTAATTGGAATGCACTTAATTTAATTTTTTGCACCTTGTTATTATAACTTAAATGATTCAAAAATTTGTATTATAATAGTTTAGTATATATATGGAACTACAACAATTCCGTACATAATCAACCTCAGGTTGGTCTATATCATAGCGATTGTGTATAATACAGTTTAAGGTAAGAATATTATTACTCATAAATACAATCAAAATAAATGGGAAACTAAAATAAAAAAGATTGTCTATGTAACACTTTTTTGATTTTATTTGATGCGAGAAAAGCATCTACACCGCTTCTGCAGGTTCGAAGGTAGGTTATCGTACGTACACGGCACAGAAGGCCGCATGGTTCAACCTTGTACAGTGTCGGGCTCGGCAATTGTGTTGCCCCTACCGGCTAAACTTCTGCCTTCAGTCGCTGTAATTGGAGGGTCCCGGATCTACATTCAACAGGATACCTCCAGCGATAGGCTGGCCTCGGACAAAAGGCCAGACTTCTCCATGGCGAATATCCATCTGCCATGTACAGTTTTTTTTTTTCTTCCTATTTTCTATTATTATCGCCGCCCTTGTTGTCGCAGCGGTTGTGCCTACCATATAAAGTATTCAACTATTTAATATTTATTCTAAAGTGCCGCGTCAGTTTATTTTATTTCCATGACACTTGTATTTATGCTTATTCCTGGTGCTGCCTTTCATTGGGATCCGTGAAGGAGGAGTTGGAGCGGAACCCCCAACAACCGCAGCTGCCCACCAGGTCATCTGTACCGAAGTATCAGATGACATCGGACTCGAGACGCGCTCGGACAGCTGCCTGGGGATCTATTCCACTCCAACTTCCACACCCCCAGCGTACCCCACTTCTCCTCGAAGTTGGGATTTTTAGTGTTGTTTCTTGTATTTGGTTGATTTGTAAGATAAGATTGAATTAGAAGTTAAGTTAGCCTTGGAACAGTCCCCACTACGACGTCGGAATCGTGCAATAGGGTCAGTTTCCCATCCTCACCCATGGCCCCAATACTCCAAAGGAGCACGCCACTAGTATCCAAAGACCCGCCATTCGTCCAAATCCATGCCGCCGTCTGCTGATTCAGAGGGACGGGCGAAGGGCGAGTTAGTCTGTGTCCTATGTCCTATGGTAGGGCATTTAAAAATTTTGACGGAACATAAAAAAATCCAAACAGATTATAGTGCCACAAACATTTCTGACCCGGTCGTGGCGGCGCTCTTCTGACAAGAGTGACAAGTCTTGTCTAATTAAGTATTGCCATCAAATGATATATTCCGATTTTTAGGGTAAAAATAATGTCCGATGCAGGAAGTAATTGAAATTTTGGCATCACAATACTAAAATCATGATAACTATTATTTTATTAGTTATTTAGAAATAAAAGAATGTAGTATTATATTTTAATGTTGTAATTATGGTCGTGTAAAAAATCAAATTTACAAACAATCAACATTTTTACTTTATTAGTTTATTAATGGAGCTTGGAGACGTTTCTCTTCTTGCATAAAAGAAAAGACTTTAAAAATATGTTTCTCCCATCCCTTTAGGGTAAACGAGTTTTGTGCGTCGCTCCACTATTAAAACTGACACCAGATTGTCATTTCAAAATGACGGCTTTAGTTCCAGTCTTGGTCACCGGGCCAGAAAAGTTTGTGGCACTATAGAGAGCGAAATAGCACGGCACGGCTGTCAGTTTACGCTGTCGTGTAAACGAGGCAACGTAGCACTAATATACTATAGACAGTAGCAGGAACATAAATTGACAGATACACAGTTGAAAAATCCTTTTTTCGGAGTCGTGTAAAAATGCCTTTTTTTTTTTTTTCATGACATAGGAGGGCAAACGAGCAGCCGGAGCCATTTTCATGACTACCGACGCCCACAAACATCCGCATAGAGGCTATACAGATGCGCTGCCTTCCTTTCTCCTCCCACCTCCATGGGCCACCGGCTACTTACACACCGCACGAAACGCGACAGCACAGCTGTCACTTTACGCCAGTCTCGTGTAAGCGAGAGGTACCTCCCCGGTCGTGCCGGCCCAATTCGACTGCATGCAAGCATGCAGTGTGGCACTACCTCTTACAAAAATATCATTATTTTATAATATCATAATATAATATCATTATCATTATTTTCAGATGAAATTGTTCATACTAGCGGCGGTAATGGCCGTGAGCGCATTGACAGCTCCAGACGACGACTACCACGACACTTTAGATGATAACTTCGACTTCTCAACCTTGAGTATGGACCAGCTGAAGGAAGCAGCTATGTGCCTCTGCGGTGACGGCAAATGTACGGACCTCAACGGGAGTTACAAAAGTGAGTATTACATTATAACTAGTTGTTAGCTGCGGCTTTGCTCGCGTAGTTGAAAAATAATTCCTATGGCACTCTTCAGTCCTTCAACTATCTCCATATTAAATATCACATCGATCCGTTGATCCGATTTGATGTTAAAGAAGGACAAAGAAACAAACAAACAAACAAACACACTTTCGCATTTATAATATTAGTATATTTATAATGTAAGGATGCAACATAGGAGCCTTTTGTGACTACTGACATCCATACTTTTCTTCTTGAACCCTTACAAAATAAACTTCTCCACTGCGGCAATAAATGGCATCAACTCTTAAAGAACTAAACAAAACTTCACATTTTTTTACAATCGTACCACCTAATCGGGTCGTGGTATTCCCTAGTGGGCTATATCACAACCACACAACTGTGTGGTCGCCATTTTAGAAATAGTTACACTGTTTTGCCTTTTTGTTATGTGCATCTGTGTTGTTATTATATTAATTATTTTGGTTTCTATATTTACTCTCTTTTTTTTTTATTTTTATTTTGCTTGTATTAACTTGTTTATTGTACCGTATTAAATGTATGTAGCCTTAGATGTGTGTTACAGCAGTGTAAATTTTTTTTCTAAATAATTATTATTCTATTCTATTCTAATGATCAATTTTCTTTAATATTCTAGAACATTTCCCTGCTGTCATAATAGAAGCTTGCAAAAGATGCAACCCATCACAGAAGCACATATCACGAGTCTTTTTCGATCTTCTTAGAGACCAGCTCCCAGAAGAGCTAAAAAGGTGCCGAGACCAACATGATCCTCAAGGGTTATACTGGGACGCGTATTATAGCGTGTTGAAAGACTTCTGATTGAAAGTGAGAAAGTAAATGTCCTGCAATCGTCTCTAGGGTTATTTTTAAAACACCAGCAAGCTTTTAGATAAAGATATACTTTTCTTCTAGGACTGTTGAAAGTTTTTTAGATTTTTATCAGATAAAAAATATTTTACCCATTTGATTGTTATAAACTCTATTTTTTACCCCTTGTATATAATAAAGCAAAGCTTCTCTTGCGTCTTTGAATATACTCTTACAAATGTCACAACAGAGCAATAAAAAAGTAGGAAAAAGTATATGGTTTGTCGAAAGTTGTGAAACGAAATTGCATTCTATGATATTGTCTATTTCTAAGAGCTAGCCTCTTATTTTAAAATAATTTAAATTTAACATAAGCCTGTTTAATGTATATTGGGGCTTTGCACTAGTTAATTCTTTCGGATGGGTAGTGTTTTGTGGATTTTTGTTATATTATTTTTCAATAAATGTTGTTGAATGTTTCATACTTTACTTGAAATGCTGAAAAAGTTTAGTCACCTCATGAGACACGACAGTAAGAGGTAGTGCCACGCATGCATGCAGAGTTACTTCGGCATGAACGGGGAAGCATCACTCCTGTATAACAATTATGTGGATGTCTCAAAGCGTCGATAGTTACCGAAAACCAACTCTCGTCCTTTTTTATTATAAATACGAGGATTCCGTCAAGACAGTAGAGGAGTAGGTAAAGGCAAGGAAGACGAAGATCTGGAAGCGCAGGAACCAAGTGGGAAGTAGGCGAAAGTCGTGGCGTATAAAAAGTTGAAGAGGAACGCGAAGCTCAAACGAAAGAAATTCCACCGATTTTTTTCGGTGGAAATTCTTAACTAAACAGAGATTGTTATAATGATACTTAGGTAATGTAAGTGCCATGGACAGTGGACACCCCTTGTTTACATGATACCAATTTAAAAATGATGACTGATGGCCATGTATTTATGGCGTCGTGTGCGTTACGAGTGGCTCATTAGGGGGAAAATGTAAAGGAGGGCAATGCATCAATATAATTGTACATATTGGTTGTTGGTAGTTGATCACCCCTTTCCCACTCCCTTCTGCTGTACAAAAATTGTTTCTTGTATCTGCTATGTCCCATTGACAACATTAACAACTCAAACAAATATCATTATTATTAATATTATTTATAATATTTACTTTTAGTCCAGTCATTTGGTAGTTTTACCTGGACAGTTTTCCGGGAGTTTTGAAAATTGGTTATTTTATGGATTTCGGTATGCTCTTTTCGAATTTCAACTTTGCCACCTCGTATCTCCGCCGCTCGCGCCGCCATTTTGAAATTATTCATCTGCACCACCACGTGTTTTTCGTATATTTTTCTAAAATATTCTATTACTGCCGCCGGTATCGAAGAAGCAGGTATAAGGGTAATGTGTCGCCTTTGTATTGGGCCCCTTTCTATCGACTATGGAGACTCTACACAGTGTATAGTTTCCATACTCTCGACCTTCAACGAAACAACTGTCGATAGGAGTTACGAGAAGTATTTAGTTTAAGCTGAGTCATCAGTATAAGTTTATCGTCGTATAGTGTTGTTTGTGTTTTGAGCCATGGCTTCTAATACAGAAAATTGTTTTATTTGTGACAATTCATTATTAGAAAATGAAATAATTGAAGTGAAAGAAAAAGGATTGGAGACTTTTCGTAAGTCAAGTGTTAAAAGAAATGGTAATAAAGTGAAACTTTGTGTCGAAAACGGTACAGTTATGAAAAATTAATCGCTGCATCATTTCGTAGAGGGAGTGATGCCACGAAACCTCAGCCACAATTGCGACCCTCGCACCCAACATTCTCTTTTAAAGATCATTGATTTTTATGTACAGATGAGATAACACCAGAATTTATAGCAAAACAAATACAGACGCGGCTGTGCAAGCGTAATGTAGTGTATAGTGTGCTGAAATTGTCAATGAAAGACAGTATTTCAAATCTAGCTAAGCGCCGAAAAGGAGATATTTCAAAAAAACTGTTTTTAGGCGCCATTTTTTTAAAATGGCGGCGCGAGCGGCGGAGATACGAGGTGGCAAAGTTGAAATTCGAAAACAGCACACCGAAATCCATAAAATAACCAATTTTCAAAACTCCCGGAAAACTTTCCAGGTAACTCCCTTTTTTTTTGACCAAATGACTGGACTATTTAGTAAATAATTATTTAGTTGCCACCTGCTGTGCACACAGTAACAATAAAGCAAGAAATTATGTTGAGCTAGTAATATAATAGTTAATCTAAACTAATAATTAGTTTGAATGAACTGTTGTTTGAAAATGAAAATTATATTTGTTTGTATATATGAACTAATAAAATTTGGGATTACTGGTCCGAATCGAAACTTTTTTTCAGTTAGATTCAGTCTGTTTATGGAGGAAGGCTATGGTCATACCATAGGAGTGAATAGAAGATAGAAAATTCATAAAACCCCCATGTTGCTGTTGCTGTTTTTTTTAAACGGGTTTCGGCCCACCACTTGTTCCCGTCGCTGGTACCCTTGTATCGTGAGAATCGACAGCCTCAACCACACTTGACCGTTTGATATGATGGCACGGAGAGCACAAGGGCAGACCTAAATCTGTTTTGGGACCCGCAATGAATTTCATCAGAGGAAAATAGGAGAAGTAGGAAGTAATTAGAATTTCCCTACCTAATCAAAGCGGGAGACAGCAAAAGATAAAAAGGAGAGAGGCCAGCCAGGTGAAGCCCAACTGCTATACACCACGAAGATGTAAATAAATAACTTAATAGATTACGCCTTATGTAAGTTTGTTATTACCTGGGGCATTACTATGATTGAGTTATGTTTATTTGCCACCAGCAATATTTATGGTAAATTTTTTTGAAAGCACGAAAGTTCCACGTTCACTACGAGGTCACTTTATTAAACTTCACCAGTAACACTGCGAATGTTATCAAACAGAATATTTCGTTCAGCTTGCTAAAGACCATACTCCTATAGGATGTGATGTGCGGTTTGTTCATGTTCGTCACCTTCTGTTGAGCAAACAATACGTGCTCTACGATTCAGGTGAATAATCGTAAAATACGTCTTAATTAGTTTGTTATTAGACACAAAAGCGATATCATTTTAGGATTGTTTCTCTGTTAAGTTAGTTCCCTCGTCTAATGTCTATTTGAGATAACAATATTTTTTTAGGTAATGTACGATTGTACGTTGCTTTTTAAACATCTCATATCTTGCCCCAAATTAATGTATATTGAAAAAAATCTACATATTCATCAGTAAGTATATCCGGTGACTTCAACAGATGCCTTAACAACCGAGGGCACCGTACGTTTCCCTACGACGCAAGGCTCTAAAACATCCGCACGCAATGAATTGTTCTGTAATCCCCATTAGAACTGACCCATCTGTGTTAAACAGACCTTTTTTATATTTTGCTCTGCTCAAAAATCTTACACTCAACGTCTAGGACCACAGGCCGGTATTATTAGACCTTCTTTTTTTTATGGTATATGGAGGCAAATAAGAATTCGGAGCCATTTTCATGACTACCGACGCCCATAGACATCCGCATAGACACCTCCATGAGTTACCGGCTACTTACACGCCACATGAAACGCGACAGCCCAGCTGTCACTCTACGTCGATCTCGTGTAAGCGCAAGGCACTTCCCCGGTCGTGCCCTCACAATTTGGCTGCATGCAAGCATGCTGTGTGGCACTACCTCTTACTAAGTCTCCATGAAAACGTTGTTTTCTCTAAAAATATAGTCTACTACACTGTCTTAAGGCTACGAGGACCTTTCAGGATCAATCTCCAGTCTCCAACCCCGACAGGGGTTGACATCCACAGCTTAATGATGTTATGCTAGGAAGAGGTAGTGCCATGCTGCATAGGAGGAGGTAGTGCCATGCATGGTGCATGACACTACATCCTCCTATGCAACGGAATTGGGCCGGCACGACCGGGGAAGTAACTCCCGCTCTCTTGATACCGGCGTAAAGTGATAGCGTCGCTGTCGCGTTTCGTGCGGCTTGTGAGTAGCCGGTGGCCCATTGGGGAGGGGGATGATAGGAGGGCAACACATCTACGTAACAATCTTGCGATTGTCCATGGGCGTCGGTAGTCATCAAAAGGCTCCGATTGCTCGTTTGCCCCTTTATGCTATATAAAAATAATGTTATTCCAAGTTGTAATTTATATTATAAAAAAGAACATTTCCATGTCAAGTCTTGCTAACACGAGTCCGAATATAGCACGATAACAAAGTTATCAGATTTCAAGTTGTGACTTGAGGTAAGCTTTCAAAAATACTCGCCATAGCGATAAAACCATTAACTTCACAAACTTTACAAAATAGTCGAAATTGGTGGCTTGACCGTGTTGTTCCATTACAAGAACTTTTGAAAGAAAGAAAGAAAGAAAGAAAGGAAGAATGAAAGAAAGAAAGAAAAAAAGAAAGAAAGAAAGAAATATTTATTTGATACAAGAATGAATGTAGCATTATTTTTTCGAGATCTCTTCTATAGCGAATTTGCTTGCTCGTCTTGGAGTGTGCAATCGTTTCCTCATATCTGAGACAAATTTCATTTGCATGCATCATTTGTATGAAAATATTATGTAATATTAATGATTGTTATAAAATCGAAAAGCGCAATTGGACGGCATTCCACCTGTTAGACTGGTAACTTCGTCAAAGTCGGCCCCGACTGGATGCAAGAAGCTTGTGTTTAGTAAGAGTGGCACTACGCCACGCTGCATGCATGCATGTAGCCAAATTGGACAAGCACGACCGGGGAAGTACCTCTAGTTTACGCGAGACCGGCGTATAGGGACAGCTTGCTGTCGCGTTTCGTGCGGTGTGTAAGTAGCCGGTGGCCCATGGAGAGGGGGAAGGGGGGCAACGCATCTTTGTATAAATTATGCGGATGTCTATGGGCGTCGGTAGACACGAAAATGGCACCGTTGTGAAAATGGCATCGTTGTACTATTAAAAAAAAAAAACAAAAGAGAAACCTTGACCGTGAACTATGGTGCTCTCTTGGGACACGTATAATAATAATAATAATAATATAATAATATTTGTGGACTTTACACACCACGTTAGACTAGCCCCGTGCTAATAGTAAGGACTTGTGTTACGGGTACTAGACAACGGAAATATATGTGATATGTTTATTAAATTTAGGACATTTTATATATTTAAGATTTTTCTTATAAAAATACATATAATACACAGATAAACATCCATGACCTAGGCGGGATTCGAAACCGCGACCCCTGGCGCTACATGCTCAGTTTATCCGAGCCCTGTACCAATGCGCCAGCCTGGTCGTCTAACGTATGTCCAGCAATTGACGTTTTCTGGCACAGCTGATGATGATGATGATGATGTCCAGTCCTTTTCATGTTACAGAATATATATATGAAAGAATATAATATGAGAATGGCAACAACGCACCCCGTACGTTAATAAGTTTTTTTTCTATCGTAATTATGTTTTGATCATAGCTAGATAAATTATAATATAGGTACTTAATTTAAATAAATGACTATAATTTTTGCACATTATTGCATTGTAAATTAACACATTAATCAAAAACTAATCGAACTACTTAGTATATATAGGGAACTACAGTAATTCCTCACATACTTAACCATAGACCAACATAGCCTGTATATGTTTGAGGTAAGAATATTGTTAAGTACTCTTTAATACAATCAAAATAAATGGGGAACCAAAATCTCTGTTGGGAAGTCACCTCGGCGACTGTTTAGGTCCATATTCTTGGGAGTGGGAGAGATAAGACAGAAAGAGGGGAACTTCTACCTCATCAATCATCAATAATGAGACCACAAATCCACAACCGATTTTTGAGGCGTAGCTAAAGCCATAACCATTGTAACAAAAATCGGCATATGTTATAAAATGTTAATGTACCGTACCCTAATTTGTGTTATTTTTGGACTCAGAGAGAAAAGAAATTTAAGTCCCATTACACACCAAAAACTAGACTATTTAAATACATTAATATTGAGTAAGAGGTAGTGTCACACCAAACCCGAATTGGACCGGCACGACCTTCTTCGACGACAACGACGAATCCCGGAGGTTCTTCTCGCTTACACGGGACCAGCGTAAAGTGACAGCTGTGCTGTCGAGTTTCGTGCGGTGTGTAAGTAGCCGGTGGCTCATGCAGAGGAGGGCATATGTATACCTACCTTCTATGCGGATATCTATGGGCGTCGGTAGTCATGAAAATGGCTCAGACTGCTCGTTTATAGCCCTGTACCATAATCGAGGTTCGCTCCCGCTCGAAAAATCTTTTGACGCAGTGTAAAAGTTCCATTGTTTTCAGATGAAACTGTTGATACTAGCGGCTGTGGTGGTGAGCGTACTGGCAGCTGACGACGACTACCACGACACGCTAGATGATGAGTACGACTTCTCGCTGTTGACCATGGACCAGCTGACGGAAATATCTATGTGCATCTGCGGTGACGGCCAATGTTCGGAACTCACCGCGAGTTACAAGAGTGAGTATTGCAATGCTCTTTTTATACAAGGTAACACACACAAAGTGTGTAAGTAGCCGGTGGGCTATGGAGGTGGGAGGAGAAAGGGGGGCAGCGCATCTGTATAGTCTCTATGCAGATGTCTATGGGCGTCGGTAGTCATGAAAATGCTCGTTTGCCCCACTATACCATTAAAAAAAAAGGTGCAACGCAGAAGCATTTCGTGAGTCGGCACTGCCGACCATAGTTGAGTCCTCATCACATCGTGTGATGGTACGATTAACGAATCTTCTGGTTAAATTCAAATTTTTCAGCATTTCGAAAACTTGAGTTGACGCGTTACCACAACGATAAGAAACTTTTTGGTTGCCAGAATTCTTAATTGAAAAGTTTTTATTGTGTGATAGAACTTATGGTCTGACTAAATAGCTTCCCGTTGACTTGGACTTGTAAAATTTGGCAAGAATCAAGAACCTGCAGCGCACATATAAAAATAAATTCGAAAACTGAACTGACTATATTACATTAAAAATTATTCCTAACTTATATGTGTAGTTTGTTTCATACAAAATGTGTAAAGGGATCCGCAATAATATGTTTGTCAACTCATATAATTTGTTTAGCTCTATTAGGTTCTTCGAATCTCTTGGTGTGCGAGTCCGACTCGTGCTTGGCCGGGATCTTTTTATTGTTATCTCTAACACACACAGCTATGCATAGACGTTGCTCTCCCTCCTTTGTCTTACACAATGAGCCACCGAAAACTCATAAATTATCATTAAACGCTACAGTATATCTGCGACTAAGAGGCTGTGTCATGTAAGTCATAGGTACTTCTTCACTGCGGCTGTAAATGGCGTCAACTCTTACAAAACTACACACAGATTTATTTTTTATAATCGCACCACCTAATGATCAATGGTTTTCTTTAATATTCTAGAACATTACCCGGCTGCCATTGAAGAAGCCTGCAAAAGATGCAGCACATCACAGAGGCGCATAGCAAAAGTTTTCTTCAATCTCCTCAGAGACAAGCTCCCAGTGGAGCTAAAAAGGTGCAAGGACAAACATGACCCTAAAGGAATATACTGGGACAACTTTTATAGCGTGATCGAGAAATACTGAATGAGATTGAGGAAATAAATGTCCAAAAACCGTCTATTTCCTTATTTTTAAAACTCCTTTTAGATAATGTTCTTTTGTTCTAGGACTGTTGAGAGTTTGTTAGATTTCTTCTTAGGTATGCTTAGAACTTATAAAAATTTATATTATTTAAGGACCCACGCATAAACTCTACTCGCCTTGCATAGAATAGAATTGAAGTCAAAGCGGAACTTGCAGCTTTGGGCATAGACTTACAAATGTCACAATAGGTCAATGAAAATTTGTAGTGAAAACTTGTAATTGTCCTTATATGCTAGATGTATACATGTTAAAATTGTTAGACGTAAGTTTTCCTAAAATTGATAAATAAAATAAAATAAAATAAATGAAAACTGAAAAAATCAGGACCGAAAAAAAGTCGACGAGGTAAAAAATAGAAGCTTTGCATAAAAATATAAATTTCAAAGAGTTAGCTTGTATTTTTAAAACAACCATGTTTGCTTTACATGTGTTTATTCTACGGGATGGATTGTGACATTTCCATGTACATATTGCAATAACATATAACTAATTCCATAAATCACAGAATTGTCATTTTTTTTAACGCAATTTGCGACTAATTATGATTAATCGCTAATACTGCTGTTAATAGTATCTAAAGATTACGCGAATGTTCTATGTTATGTAACATTATTACAATATAACTAACTATTAACAAGGTCGACGTTTCACATGTTTTAAAATGGGAATGGTGACCTGAGAACGAAGAAGAGAAGAAATTTCCAGCAATCATAACTTATTTTAGTACATGTACCTACTTTAAATTATCAGGAATATTACAATAAAACTTCTCAAACGGATTTTATAGCGGTTTATTTAATTACAAGCCCGACAATATTACCATAATTGTATGTGTTGCCGAAAAATCATTAGACACGCGCCACTATGTCCAATAATTAATAAACCATATTGATCCACAAACTTATAAATTGACAAAATACTATCAGCACACAAGAGCATTTACACGGAATTCGTATCATTTATCACAGAACACATATACTCAATACTTTTTATTCAAGAGATACAACACATCTCTGTGATAATAAAATTAGTAAGTTTGTTATTGGTAAGTTTGATGTACAGTCCCTATTTACATACTTACCAATAGAGAAATGTATATCATATCATTCGATGTAATCAACAGGAAAGCTAAAAGAAAACAATCTACAGCCGGAATATGATGAGCTGTTAAAATTGCCTCACTTCTGGCATGTGGAATAATAGCTTCTAAAAAGCTAGAGATTTATAATTATATTATACTAGCTGCGCCCCGCGGTTTCACCCGCGTAAATTTCGTTCCCGTGGAAAACAGACAATCATCCGATGACATCCTATAGGAACATTTTTTCGGGATTAAAAGCAATCCTATGTGTTAATCCGACAAACTGAACCCCGCCGGCGTTACACTAGGTTCGAGATAAGCCGCCAAATGACAAATCTATTTTATTTTATTTATTTATTTATTTTTATTTATTAGGTCCATCAACAATCGGTTACACATTATAGATGCTTACTTATAACATAATATTTACAATTCAAATAGTTAAATGTATACCAATTACTTATAGATGAACTCCACATGCAATTACCATTATGTCAACTTAATGAGTATATACATACACATATTAGTGGAGTTCCTGGGGGTGTTTACCTCGGACTTTAGTTGCAGTGAATGAATTATTATGATCGATGTGGGATATTGTTTTTTAAACTATAAATTGCAATGTTT
>LUGF01052173.1:30253-64446 GCA_001625245.1 Calycopis cecrops | reverse complement strand
CTTAAGTTTTAGTGCAGTAATAAAAACAGTGATATCAATGTACTAGTTTTTGAAATATGTTAGAAAAATGGAAAAAAAACAGTCGATTTTCGACTTAAATTAGCATTGGAATTTTTTATTAAGATACTTTAAAGTTAAATCTTTCCTGATGTTTATTTTTATTTGAAAGATGTTACTTTTAATTTTTCAACAAATGTTTTTTTACATCTTTAGGACATTTCTGTCCATAGTTATCGGCCTTTTTTGGCAGAGGCATCGACAAAAATCGAAAAAAATTAAAATGGCGGCCATTCTGACAGGAGGGGGGGTAGACCCCCACAAATGTATGTTTTTGTCGATGAAATTAGGTATATTTTGTAACCTCAAATTATCGCTAGGTCGACACCGGACACACTGTATAATGTAGCAGTCGGTATCTCGACTAGAAGGGCAAAATAATGGATTGATTATTCGGCCACATAACATTCCACATTACCATGACAAGATATTTTCCAATAATGACAAGACAACGGCTATCGGGTCAACTAGTATAATAATTATTATATTTTTATATCCTATTGCGATATTTTGTAAGAAGCAATCAAATAGGAAAAAAGTAAAAAAAAAATTAGGTTAAACGGTTTTATATTGCAGATAAAATATGTACTAAAAGCTTAAAAATAATTTCATGGATACAGTCATGGGTACCAATATGTATACATTGTTATGTTTTCAAAATAAAATAACTCGTAACCTAGTCACTTTCTGGAATTATCTATAGTCACTTAAATTCTTAAAAAAATTCAATATACATTTATGTAAACACCTATGACAAAAGATGTCATTTTTGAAATATACAAATTTTAAACATATGCATTGAATCAAAGTAAAATAAAATCGTGGGGCACGTCCACTTTAAATAAATTTTGGATGACCTTGGGATTAACTGTATCATATTCATTTAATAATGAAATGATAACTTTAAAATAATCTTTGATAGTTTTAAGGGTAGTGAAGATTTTACGAGACAAAACCCCTTCAAATTGCTCATGCAAATGAGTTCATGTTTTGGTTTCAGTTTGTGATTGATATACTTTCGTTCGTCACCCCCATTCATGGACGCCACTTGCTACTTAACAGTAGGTGGGTGAAGTCACATGCCATGTCTTTCGATTGTAGATATTGGATAATGGATTGAAAACTACATTATCCGCCATTTTGTAGCAGTGGCCATCTTTGATTTAGATTTTGTATAGTGCACTGAATTCTACTTGACAAGCCCTTTCATTTGATACCCATATTGATGGGATTGAAAAAAACTAAGCTGTCCGCCATTTTGTAGCTGCGGCCATATTGGATTCACAATAATATTGCATATACATGGATAATTGTATTGTCATCAAAATCAAACGTGTAGGTATACCAAATTTCAGATCAATCGGTTAACGGGGAGAAACTAAGTTGTCCGCCATTTTGTGCCCATCTTTGATTTTGATTTTGTATAGTGCACTGAATTTTACTTGACAAGCTCTTTCATTTGATACCCATATTGATGGGATTGAAATGAACTAAGTTGTCCGCCATTTTGTAGTGGCGGCCATATTGAATTCACAATGATATTGAATATGGATAATTGTATTGTCATCAGAATCAAAGGCGTATATCAAATTTCAGATCAATCGGTTAACGGGAAGAGGGTTAAATTTCAATTACTAAATTCTACCCATACAAACAATCAGGGTGAGCTAAATAAAACCGTTTAATAATAATAATAATTAATAATAATAAAAACACACAAACAAGATACACTTTTATTGTCTCCACCTTTTTACAAAAAATTACAAACGAACAGTGAAAACGATGTCAATCTGGCTGTTCAGTTCTGCCCCTGGGTTTATTGCGCAGTGGAAGGTGGTATACTCAGGGCACAACAAACAAAACAATTTAGTTTCTTTAATACGTAACCTCTGTGTTTCATATGTAAAAAAAGAAAAATAAACTTAAGGCAATTTAAAATGTGTGAAATGAACTACAAATGAACTACAGTGACATAGTTAAAATTGACCAATTTTATCAATTTCTTTACACTTCTGAAAATATCTATTTCTTACCCAATTTCATGATCGTTGGACAATGAGAAGAACTCTATAGGTAGGTATAGAAAAGGCGCAATAAAACCTGTATCTATTGCTGCTGAAACTCACGTCGTATACTAAAATCTAATTCTTTGAAGCACATCAAAAATCTTCTAAGTTATTTTTTCTTGTGCCTCAAAGAATTAGATTTTTTTATACTGCATGAGTTTCAACGTCATCCTTCCACATGTTCTTGTGAAAAAGATCTTGACTGTCAGACAGACGGATGTATATGTAGACAGACATAGTGGTTCGCTATTTTATTTTGATATACGGGTCACTTTAATAAAAATGTTTGCTGCCGCAGCTGATATGATTTGACATCGTTTTTAGCTCGATTTGTATAAAATGCAGTAAATAGAAGAGTTAGAATAGAATAGTTTAGATCACGTTGGTGTGAAATTCATAGGAAATCAGATAATCTGTCGTTTTAAAAGATGTTAATCATTTTTGAATGTGCAAATAGATTAGTTCTGGCCCATGGAGGAGGGAGGAGAAAGGGGGGCAGCGCATCTGTATACTCTTTATGCAGATGTCTATGGGCGTCGGTAGTCATGAAAATGGCTACAACTGCTCGTTTGCCCCACTATACCATAAAAAAAAAAAAGTTCTATATATTAAATATATAAAAAGTCTGTATCAGATTTTTATTTCCGAGGTTGTACGTCCTAGCGTGCAACCCGGCTCCTGGTTTCTGATTGACGATAGTTTCGGGAGTTCCTATAGATAAGCAATAAAGAAAATATCTTATTTTTACGTACCATAAGTAAGTTTGCTCTCAGCAGCCTTCTTTGGGGCACCTTTTCCTTACCAGTACTTATTAAATTTTAAACCCCTTCGCGTTTGCTTCTATCACTCAATTTATTTGTTTTATTTTTTTCCATCTTGTGTGATCAAATTTATATATTACACATAATGCATCTACTATTTTAACTCTTTTAATTATTATGATTTTACAAATTCGATTGAAAACTCGTGCCCAGAGCAACCGCAGGACATGGTCGATGGTTCGCGGGTGGTTCGAGGCTTCGCACTCGACTGTAGAGGGGCCATGACGACATAATGATGTTTGAAGAAGCTCAGAAGGCCCTGGCAACACCCACGTCACACGAACTCACACGAATAAGGTTTATTATGCAACTTTTAGGAGCGTCGAGCGGTGTCCTGAAAACCATATAATCATGACTTGCAAAATAGTACAAGAGCCATGAATGTCCAAAATATTACTCATTTTATGATTTATAATACTTTGGAGACTGTCATGAGATGTAACCAAGTGTAGTGGCAAGCCATATAGGTTAAACAGATGTCCCCTGGCTAGGTTCTATCTTCTCTTTATGCCAATTCAAAATTTTATATTTGTCCCAAGGAAAACCATCTTTAATGAATTTAAAAATAATGTCCTCCTAGCCGATTTCACCTACGGCGGCGGTCTGATTTAGACGAACCATCTGCGCAGGACATATTATAGTGCACAATTGTGCCCGCAAACACATGTACACTCTTTCTCATATTCCGATCGGCAGTCCGACACGACCGGTAAGAAATCAGGCGCAGGACCGACGACTTAACGTGCTCTCCGAGGCACGGGGGTGTAACACCGCCAATTTCCTGACTCTGGACTGTTATTAGGAATTGAAAAACTCCAATAACAATTTTTGGTCCGACCCGGGATTCCAACCCGAGACCTCACGTCTGTGGTTGAACATGCTTACCACTAGACCACAAGGCAGTCATTGAATTTAAAATGGTTGATATCTATGTCTGCGTCAAATTTCATCGTGTTGTAGTTTTTGAGCTAAGACACAACAAATATACATATAAACTTACACAACAAATAGCATAACAAATAGGATCATTCACTCCCCACCGGGTGGGAAGACTGTCTTAGTGCAGCAGCTGTTCCTGGATGGATGCAAGTACCAGGAGATCTGACATCTTGGCGTCTTAAAAAGAGGTCAATGTCCAGCAGAGAATCAATAAAATATTTTTTTGCATTTAGTATAGATAGAAAATTGATAACTGTTTTAAATTTTAGTGTATGGTTAACCGTAGAGAGTAGAGATCGTGTGATAGGACAAGCTTGAATGAGATATATTCTTGCTAGAGTATCGTCGTGAAGTTAGGGCTCCAGATGTCCCATCTTCATCATCTGTCAATTCTACTAAAGGATTTATGCAATAACTAGCTGCGCCCCGCGGTTACACCCGCGTAAATTTCGATCCATGGAAAATAGAAAATAATCCCATGGCATCCAACATTTTTTCGGGATAAAAACTATACTATCCTATGTGTTAATCCAAGTTACCCTCTATGTGTGTGCCAAATTTCATGAATATCAACAAACACAACAAACAAACAAACATACAAACTTTCGCATTTATAATATTAAGTAAGATTGGTATGTTTCAGCTTTTATTAAATGAGAGGTATCTGGTACTCACGGGCTCGTACACCATATATAAACATATGTGCAAGTCACTGTAAGATATTGTATAAAATGTAGTTTTAGTTATGTTATGACGGTTATGTCACAATATTTATTATTAAAATTAAACAAAAAGCTCTTAATGCACAGTCACTGTGTTTGTGCATGATTGGGATATTTCCGCGACAAACAGACATGACCTTCCCAAATATGGATATAATTTCTGATAATAAATGTGCACGTCAGCTATATCATAATAGCCCGAGGCATTCCGTGCCTAAAGCTATGAAACTAGTCAAATAATGTGAATGTAGGTAGATTATGCAGTACCCCCTGAAGATGCTGCAACCTTGACGTGGAGGGGGCACGCCTAAAGGTTATGCAGGACAGAGCTACCCATATCGGACAGGCTTGGGGTGAGAGGTCATACGAAGAGCAGGCCAGCTGGAGGGTCCTCCATCCGTCCCTCTGAATCAGAATTCACCTAAAAATCAGCTGATATTGGTGTGGATAGGACAACTCGCGGGTCCGATTTCGGACCATGTGACCATGGTGGCGTGGTCCTTTGGAGTACTGGGGCCAGGGGGAGTAATGGGAACCTAACCCCAATGCATGGTTCTACATCGTAATAGGGACTGTTCAAAGGCAGCTGGACAGTCCCCAAGAAGGATAAGTCTGGTCTCTCCGAGGCCAGTCTGCCGTTAGAGGGATCCTGTTGCGTGCAGATCTGGTACCCTCCAATAAAAACGGCTAAAGGCAGGGGTTTAGTCGGTAGTGCATCCCCGTTTGCGAGCCCGACACTGCACCCCGTTGAGCCGCCCGGGCTCCTGGGTTGCGTGCGTAAAGGCATTGTCTTACATTATCAAAAAAGGTAGATTTTGCAGTATTAGCTGTGTAGCGCATCTTTTTTTTATCTTCTTATCTTTAAAGTATACCCTAATAAGAAAGTTGATCACTTTTTATGGTCATAAATATTTGTAATGTCATTCTAAATAGCAATCAATTTCAGTGGCAAATTTATCGAAAATCTGTTCAATAGTTATTGTGTGAAAAATTAATAAACATGCATGCACCCAACCCTATCGCATTTATAACATTAGTAGGACGGACAAGGAAGAAAAGAGCTTGTTCTGAACCACATGTGATGCCATCTAGTATCAATTAATGTAATTAATATAGTAATTCCGTTGGGGGCCGCGCGAGGTCGCTCGCTTTCCGATTTTTGCCGAGTGGCCGCTCGGGCATTGGTGGAATATTCCTTTTCGAAGCGACGCGTGTGTGGCTAGCGGCCATATTGATATATTGTTGGCATCGCTTGAGAGATTACGTTCTCGCCTTTGAATTACGCCATATCGGTCGCGTCTCGAATTTCTACCAGTAGACGCCCTTTTGTTGCGATTTAGATTTGAGTTGTGATATTTAATAATAATTTACGTGTTGTTTTCCCTGTTAATATTATCGGGAGTGTAAATTAATTGACAAACTAAACGAACTTGATTGATTGTGTTATGTATAATTGAATACAAAAGACTATTGAACTCCTGTTGAAGAAGCTTGCGGCAGATGCATCTGTCGGCGGATTGGCGCTTTACGGGTTACAAGCTAAGTATATCTCATTACACGCTTGAAATTTATGGCCTTAGGTTTTATAGGTTAATGTGATATTTCTTAAGCCGAACCATACAACACAACAAGACATACCAGGTAATTGAACCTAATTTTAAGTTAATATAGCTCCGCGTGACCGCGGACAAAGTTCACTCTGACTTGTGCCCTGAGTATAATATTCATCTTCCACTGCGCCATAGTCCCAGGGATAGAATTGAACAGAGCTATTGCCAAACTTAAAATATCCATAATATGTTTCTAATAGGAATAAAACTATTCACCTAGGCTGTTTGTGTTTAGATCCAATCAATACAAAACTGATTGTCTCGATTAAGTTTCAAATTAATAACACACTACGTGACTACTTACGCTAAGTTCTTTTTTCTCAGGGCAGGTAAGTAAATAAAATAGTATCTAAATTTTCAGTAAAAAGTATTTGAGTAAAGAAAGATTGTTCAAACAATTTTATTCGTCTATCTTGTGCCCGCGACTTCGTTTGCGATTACTGAACTTCCCGTAGGAATGAGCGATTTTCTCACAGTAAAAAGTATTTTACATGCTGTTTAGGCTTAGTATCTATACAGCACAAAAGTTTCAATCGAATCCGTTTAGTAGTTTCGAAGGTTATCCCGGACAAACAGACGGACAAAAAAAATATTTAAAAATGTTCTAATACTATTTTAATATTGCCCCAATTAGTTTTTCGTAAATATATTCAATGTTTCACAATTCACACGAATTTTACTGTTTTATTATATTAAGCGCAAGTGGTTGAGCAAAACCACGGCACCCCAGCAGTATTCTGCAACCATGAAAAAAAAACCTATTAACAATTGTCTGTATGTAGTCGATCGATCGATCGAATTTGTTAAAAAAATGCAAGGCGAGCAGAGACGCCGTCACAACTTGTGTGATTAAAGTTTTTTAAACTGCATATAAACTTGAATTACAATAATTAATAAGATACAGCGAATCTTCAATATTACGTAATCGAATGGTTTGGTATATATAGGGAACTGCAGCTCTTCCTAGCACATTCCACCATAGACCGTTACAACTCTAGTTATTTGTTCCTATTTGGTAAAGGTAAGAATATTATCAACATATTTTTATTACAAATACATATTTAATAAGTAAATATCTAAAGATAAATATGTCGCATCATGTTTTAAGCTTTTTCGTGACGGTACTTCTTCCATCTTCCATCACTTACCGGCAGAGCCTACAAATAAGCAACTTTTAAAACAACTAAAAGACTGGTTAGCCTCCCAGTATCAGACACAGATATTTTCTTCTTCTTCTTAAATGCCCACTCTAATTAGTGAAGGTTGGCAGCAGGCTGAATAGTACCAATGTGCTAACGAGTCCTGTCGACTCTCTAATATTCATTATTATCATCAGCAATTTTCTGTTCACTGTTGGAGAAAGGCATCCATAGCACGCAATTGGCCTCGATCTTCGGCTAACTAATATTGCAACACGAGTTTTTTTTCGCTCACCTGCTCTTTTACAGGTTCTTTAAGAAAAGGATTTACGTGGGTGAAACCGCGAAGTCGAAGTCTTTACTCTTGTGATTATTTTTCAGATGAAACTGCTCGTACTATCAGTGGTGGTGTTGGTCAGCTCCGCGCTGGCGGCTCCGGAAGACTACCACGAAACCTTAGACGATGAGTTCGACTTCTCGGCCTTAGAAGGGAGCCAGATAAAAGACGTGGCTCTGTGCTTGTGCGATAACGCCCCTTGTAACGATCTGTTGAAAAGTTACAAACGTAAGTATCTTCGGAAAATAACCAGCACAAAACAGGTTGGATTGTGGAGGTACCTCTCGTTCACGTGCCACCGTAAAATGACAGCTAACTATGGTGACCTCTTGCTCACTAAAAAGCACAAAAGCTTGTGTTGAGCTTTTGTGGGTTTTGATCGGTTGTTCGGCTTTTGGTAACTCATTGGAGAGAAGGAAAGAAATAGGGCAACATATAACCATAACAATTATTGGAAAGTCTATAAAGATAAACATAATAACTAATAATAATAATATCTTTATTTGTTAAAAGACACTGAGCCAATATTAAACATACAAAACAAGTTAAGAAATAACACGCATAATCAAATGATTAAAACTAAAATAAAACTAACAATTACTAATAATAAGGCAATAGTCGGCAACAGCGTGTTCTACAAAATGGTAGGACCTCCGCCTAAGTCAGACCTTACGAGCTGACACTGATTTTCGAGTTCACCTTAAGTTTTTTCTCTCTTGCATGGTAAACTATTTTCGTTACATGAATGATTACCTAATTAATGATTAGCTAAAGATAATTTTATCTATGGGCGTTGGTAGACAACCAACATTATATTTATTGTATTGTATTTATTTTTATTGTTATAGAACACATGGCTGATGCCATTAAGGAGGCGTGTAGGAGGTGCAAGCCTTCGCAGAAGAAGATCGCATCGGTGTTCTTCGACCGGCTTATAAAGGAACAACCACAAATAATCCTGAAGTGTGTCGCCAAGTATGATCCTCAAGGGAAATATATGATTGCGTTTTACAACGGCCTGAGAACTTAATATGGCAAGGAAACAGTGACGTAGCAAATTTGTGGCAAGCCGGGACGAAATACCAAAGCCCCCGTGTAAGGGACCCAGACCCTGTCAGAGAACTAGAACTTAACATTAGGCGAGCTTCTCTTCATCAGGAGACAGAGGCATCCGATACCGTCCATCCCTTTCCTGCAGAAAAGAGCGGTCATCCTCAATTGTTTACTTAATCCAGAAGACAGAATAGTAGTCGCTCGTCCCGCTAAACATTTAGGCGATTCCAACAGCATTAGGTTCTTCCAAAAATCCGATAAATTTGCCAGGCCCACGGTTGTTACGCCACTGAGGAAACTTTTGTCTTTTAAGTTGTTATTTGATAATTTAGTAATGGTCTAGTGGGTACATATTGTTATTAGTTTTAGAAATACATTTTTGTTACTTATCAACTTTTTTATTCCTTATTAACTGCCACCCCCCTATTTCATTCCTTTAGGGATTACATTTCTAAAGTAATTTTCTACCTAGATTAGTGCTAAAAGCAAATGTTAATTTGTGAATGATTGAAATGATTTTAAAAGATTATTTTCTATTTGATGCATGATTAGATGGTACTTGTGCTGGGTTAGACAGAAAACTTCTGAAATGCTGATTGTGAAGCTTTTGAGTTTGTACTTAAATATACTCTTAATTATGAGATCTGTATCTTTATTTTCATTTATCCTATCTTGTATACATCATTGTTTATGTTTGAGGTCCTTATTATTAAGCCCAAGGACCTAGATACCTTGTCTGGAGGACAAGTCCTAAGTTATTCTGCTCATTTTTCTCTGCTAGCTTCACAGATGTTGATCCCATCGCTAGTTCATTGCAAGTAGCCTTTTTTCTTCCTTTATGAATTCTACATGAGAATGGGCATTTTCAAATTTTCTTCTCTTAAAATGTTTTAGTACCTACATACCTCTGGCTCTACTAAATTGTCTCCAATATTATTCTCAGCGTTGAGTAAAATATTTGAAAACAAAATAATGTCCAATATGTTACCCATTTCATGATATAAAATCGGCCATTGTTATGTTTTTTTATAGTGTAAAGGTACAAACGAGCGAAACGCTCACAATGAGCCTTTTTCATGATTTCCGACGCCCATAGACATCCGCACAGATGCTCCATCCCCCTCTCCCTACATGGATCACGTATGTATGATGTAAACTAATGCAGTGAAAAGCTACACTGTTTTCAATCAGGGTTTCTTAAAGTTTCTGCGGTCACGGACCCCTTTCCAGAATTTAAAAGCTCCGCGGTCCCCTGTCTAAAAATATTTTAGGTAAAGAAAAAGAAACCTTTTTTGTGTAATATGCATTAGGTATATTAAAAATCACTGTTTGTACACAAGAATGTTAAGGTTTAACTGAGCTACTGCGGACCCCTGATACATACGCCACGGACCCCCAGGGAGTCTACGGACCTCACTTTAAGAAACCCTGGTTTAAATCGATACAAGTAGCAATCCTGATCAGATTATATTGTGATATAGAGACAGAGGAGGTTCTACTCCTCGAACAGAATGAAAGATGAAACCTCTAAATGGACATACTTTGTAAAAAAAGTATGTCCATTTAAAATTTTAAACATTCGATTTCTTCGAATGTGTCCCTTTTGACAATAGAAAATATTTTTCATTACGAAGGGAAGTCTTGATTCTCTAGTTATAAGTATATTATCTATGGTCTTGATATAGACCAATATCAGAAGCAAGAGATTATGAATATAAGACAAGGAACATAATGTAGCTAGGCTTAATAAACATTGTAACGTATTAATGGGGAAATAAAAGTATATCAAGAATTTATCCAAGTCTTTATTATTAAAATCCTTTCACCCAGCTGGGATAGAAATAATTAGGCTGTGATAGTCTAGGGTTTTTGGGTAATACTGCTGCAAAAGTAAACTACGCCCCCGAGAGTTATTAGCAGTAGTATTACAATATCTACTCTATATACCAATTTGAAATATACCAATATACTAGCTATGCCACGCAGTTTTCCTTACGTTTTCAGTACCCCAAGGAAACTCTTAAACAAATTCAAAAAGATTGATATCTAGATGAATGTAAAAATATATACGGTCGAATTGAGAACATCCTCCTTTTTTTGAAGTCGGTTAAAAATGACATCAGATCTAAATCCGTGCTGAAGTTCGTGTGAAAGCGCAACGAACGTTTAACGTACATACAAACTTACAGAACCGAAAGCAGATGGAATACGAGGAGTTGTCGTTAATTTACCAGGAGGGAATACGACCTTAGTGCGTTAGTGGTTCCTGGATGGATACAAGTAGCAGAGATCTGAGGACGTGACGTTCTTTAGAAGAGGGCTATGTCTAGCGATGAACAATAAAGTAAAATTTTCACATTCAAAAATTTTCTCAGTAAGAGGTGCACGCATGCAGCCGAATAGGGCCGGTAGTACCAGGGAGGTACCTCTCGCTTACACGAGACCGGAGTAAAGTGATAGTAGTTTTATCGTGTTTCGTGCGGTGTGTAAGTAGCCATCCGTATAGCCTCTATGCGGATGTCTGTAGGCGGCGGTAGTCATAAAAATGGCTTCGACTGCTCGTTTGCCCCCTGTCTACATTAAGAAAAAAAAAGGATAAGTAGGATAAAATGATGTGATACTGTTTTTATTTCCTTCCAAAACCACAAAATCATTGGTAATATATTGGCTATAATCATTGGCTTATACTATAGTGTATGGTTGTCCATGATGATAAGAGCAGAGGAATCAGCGACAGGGTGAGCATGGATGAACTATGAAATCTGGTAGGTTGTCGTCGTGAAGACAGGATCCAGATGTCCTATCATCTTTATCATCTTCATCTGTCAACTCTACTAAAGGATATGAATATGGTACAATATTTTTTAGCTTTTATTAAATAAGAGAAGTATCTGGAACTCAAGGGCTCGTGCATCATAAAGAAGTAAACATATCTGCAAGTCATCGTAAGATATTACATAAAATATCGTGGTAGACAATACCTTACGATTATGTCACGTAGATATTTATTATTAAAATTATACAAAAAGCTCTAAATGCATAGTCACTGTTTGTGTGCATAATTAAAAATATTTAATTGGAATATTTCCACGACGGAAAGACAGACATAACCTTCCTTAAATAAGGAAATAATTTCTGATAATAAATTTACACATGTCAGCTATATTTTAATAGCATTCAATGTCTAAAACTGGGAAACTAGTCAAATAATTTAATGTATTTTCTTCGGATTAAATTCGTTACGGGTCCTAAGAAGGATTTAGCTTTTCCCTCGGGCTCCCTGAGTCATATGAAAGGGTCGTTGTGGTTACCGCTGTTGATCCTGGTGACACAGGAGTAGCAGCGGTGGAAACAATGGGTGGTGGTCCCAGCCCGGTAAGAAAATAATGAAAATGTAGGTAAAATATTCAGTATTAGCCATGTTTCCTTTATCAAAGTATGTCCTAATTAGAAATTTATTCACTTTTCAGAGATATATTTTAATGTTATTCAAAATAGCGATCTATTTCAATGGTAAACCTATCGAAAATTTGTTTAATAGTTATTGTGTGAAAAATTAATAAATATACACCTAAACACGCGCAAAGACAACAAGTGAATAACTTTTGCCAAAAATGAAAAATGCATATGTTCACAATAAGAATAAAATTATGATGTTAGCTTTGGCAACGAACTATTTAGCTTTTGCACCTAATAAATATACAACTGAATATCTGGACTATATTTCAAATTATTTTAAACACAATACCAATACTTCACTACGAATGTTATTGCGAACACCCGCTTAAGTCTTCTCGAAATTCACAAGCCTCGTAACATTGATCTAGACAGTATGTGTGAATGCCTCTTTATAATAGTAGGTATAAGAGGACAAACGCAGTAGGTAACATTTTCATGACTACTGACGCCCATAGACATCCGTGTAGAAGTTATTCAGACTTGTCCTCCTTATTCCTCCATCCTTCATGGGCCACCTGCTTTTTACGCGACAGCACAGCTGTCACAGTCAGTATAGTATAAGCGAGAAGTACCTCCTCATGCCAGCCCAAATCGGCTACATGCATGCACCGTGGGACTACCTCTTATAAAACCAGTTATTTCGCTGCTGACTGAAGTTGCTACACGTAGAGCGTAGCGTCTGCACTTGCCTGTGAATGGGATTTTAGTGTCAATTTTTAGCAAATACAAAAGGCTCTAAGGGTCAATTCACACCAAAAGCGCGGCGAAGCGCAGCGAAGCAGAGCGCACTTTCAGTGTCATATAAATCTAAACTTAATTTTCATTACTGTAGTACTTATTATCGAATTCTCGCGACTTCCGCGCCGATTCCAGCGACTTCTCGCGCAGTCGCGGGAATCCGCGCGTCTCTTTCGAGTTTCTCATGCGATAATAAGTATTATAGTAATTATTGTAAAGTTGAAATTCATATGAATCATAAACTGCGCTTCGCCGCGCTTTTGGTATGACTTGACCCTAAATATTAAGTAAATTATAGATGAGTAAAAGAAGGACCTTGTAAAAATTTCATGGAAGCTGGTATATGCGCTATCCGCTATTGCGCAAACATTAAAGTGGTTGATCAAAACCCCTGCAATTCTAGTAGTATTCTGAAACCATTATTGTGCCGAACCCTTTTTCTATTGAAGCTTGTCTATGTCTAGTTGGTCTACAGATTGTTAGCTGAAATATTGCAACAAGCAGAGATGCCGTCCCAACTTGTGTGATTTAAGTTTTTTAAACTGCATATAAACTTGAATTATAATAATTAATAAGATATAGGGAACCTACAATATTACGTAAAGGTATGGTTTAGAATATATAGGGATTAGGGAACTTTAGCTGTTCCTAACAAATTCCAACATAGACCGTAACAACTCCAGTTATTTGTTCCTATTTGGTAGGTAAGGTAAAGGTAAGAATATTATCAATATACTTTTATTACAAATACATATTTACTAAGTAAATATATATGAATGGTCATAAGATAAATATGATCCTTGCTGCAGAGCGTCGTAAACTTTTTCGTTTTCGAAAACTTTCATCACTTACCAGCAAAGGCTACAAATGAGCAAATTTAAAACAACAAAAAGTTTAAAGTCAGGTTTTCTTCCCAGTCGCTGGCCCAGATATTTTCTACTTTTTAAATGACTACTCTAATAATTAGTGAAGGTCAGTCAGCATATTTGTTCCTTCTTATCAAGGCTGAATAATACCACTGTACTTGCGATTCCTGTCTACTCTCAAATATTGCGTCATAATTTTTTTTGGCTCAATTGCTCCTCTGTCTAGCCCGAGCCCAGCCACGACTAAATTGCAGCTTGGAGAACTTAGTGTTGAGAACGGACCCCTTTTCATGGGTGCAAAATGCACTTAAGCTTTACTGAACCCAGGTCTGCTCTAGGGGGGCTCTAAGCCTCCGGAGCTGCTTATCAAAAAAAACTGTGAATCACAGCTATTTTACTGTAAATAAAAAAATAACTATTAGGATATTAACTGTTGTGTTTATTTTCAGATGAAACTGCTCGTACTATCAGCGGTAGTGTTGGTCAGCTCCGCGCTGGCGGCTCCGGAAGACTACCACGAGACCTTAGACGATGAGTTCGACTTCTCGGCCTTAGAAGGGAGCCAGATAAAAGACGTGGCTCTGTGCTTGTGCGATAAAGCCCCTTGTAGCGATCTGTTGAAAAGTTACAAACGTAAGTATCTTCGGAAATAAGCAGCCCAAAACAGGCTGGATCGTGAAGATAACTTTAGCTCACGTGCCAATGTAAATGACAGCTATTTATGGAGACCTCTTGCTCACTAAAGGCACAAAAATTTGCGTTGAGCTTTTGTGCATTTTGATCGGTTGTTCGATTTTCGGTGAGTCACCGATTGCATTGGAGAGAAAGAAGGAATTAGGGCAACAGAATATCACCATAATAATTATTGGAATGTTTATAAAAATGAACATAATAACTAAAGATAATTTTATCCATAGGCGTCGGTAGTCAACCGACATAGTAGATTTATTGTAATATTACATTTATATTTGTTGTTATAGAACACATGGCTGATGCCAATAAAGAGGCGTGTAGGAGGTGCAAACCTTCACATAAGAAGAGCGCAGCGCATTTCTTCGACCTGCTTATAAAGGAACAACCACAAATAATCCTGAAGTGTGTCGCCAAGTACGATCCTCAAGGGAAATATATGATTGCGTTTTACAACGGCCTGAGAACTTAATATGGCAAGGAATCAGTGGCGTAACAAGTCTGTGGCAAGTCGGGTTAAATTCCAAAGCCCCGTGAAAAGGGGGTCCCTGACAGAGAGCAGCAGCAGAAAGAACTTAACATTAATTGATCATGCTTCTCTATATTAGAAGACAGAGGCATCCGATAACGTACATCCCTTTTCTGCAGAAAAGACCAGTCATCCTCCATCGTTCACCTAATCCAGAAGACAGAACAGTAGTCGCTAGTTTCGCTAAATGTTTAGGCGATTCCAATAGCATTAGGTCTGTCCAAAAATCCGATAAATTTGCCACAGGCCTGTCGAACCATGTTGTTACGGCGTTGAGTAAACTAATGTCTATAATGTTATTTTGACGACCAGGCTGCTCGGATAAGCGGAGCATGTTGCGCCAGAGGTCGCGGGTTCAAATCCCGCCTGGGTCCTGGATGTGTATCTATGTATTAGGTAGGTACATGTATTTCTATAATAAAAATCTTAATTATATAAAGTTCCTTAAATTTATAAAACATATTAAATAGTTGTCTAGTACCCGTAATAAAAGTCCTTACGGTACTTAGCACGGGGCTAGGCTAACGTGGTGTCCACAGACATTTATTATTTATTATTATTATTTGGTACTTTAGTTATGGGCTAGTGGGTACAAAGTGTTATTTAGTTTTTTAGAAATAAAGTTTTGTCTTTGAACAAATTTTTTATTCATTATAAGCTGTCAATCCTTATTTCACTTAAAGGAGTAAATTTCCCTAATTGCCATAATGTTCTTTAAGCTAGCTTAGTGCTAACAGTGAGTGTTAATTTGTTGTTGACTATTGTCTGAAATACTCTTCAATTGTTGTCACAATGCTTTTGAGTTTCTACTTTAGTTATATCAGTACCTTCATTTTGAGTTGTCCTATTTTATATAGATCATTGTATAGGGTTGATGTCCTAATTATAAAGCCAAGGGTCTCGATACCTTTTCTGGAGGTCACTTCCAAGTGATTCTGCTAATTTTAATCTGCTAGCTTCATAAATGTTGATCTGTTTGTTTATCCATTTCTGGTAGCTTTACTGCGAGTAGCGTTTTTTATATTTGTGATTTCTGCATTCTTAAATTTTATTTGTTATTCAATCTGGTAGTACCCCGAAATCCATTACTTATACATAAGATACCCCAGACCAAATGTAACGATGATGCCTGCGGTTCGCATCATATTTATTTTTTTTTTAATATTTTTTTCTCAAAATTACTTGAGTTTTAAAAATAGGCTATTAGTTTGTCATCTAAACGCCAAATACTTTCCAATCAGTGAGTTGTTAAAATAACTCAATGTTACCAGAAAATCACGTTCTAATACCACAGAGTCTCAGTACATACCATAGATAATACAGTATATACCAGTATATGTATTATCTATGCCACAGAGTAATAAATAAATAAATAATAAATAAATATTTGTGGACTTTACACACCACGTTGGTCTAGCCCCGTGCTAAGTACCGTACCTAAGGACTTGTGTTACGGGTACTAGACAACGGAATATATTTAATATCATGTTTAAGAAATTTTATAAATTTAAGATTTTTATTATAGAAATACATACAATACATAGATAAACATCCATGACCAAGGCGGGATTCGAACCCGCGACCCCTGGCGCAACATGCTCCGCTTATCCGAGCCCTGTACCACTACGCCAGCCTGGTCGTCAATAAGCTTCTAAAGAGCTCGCAATTGTCTCCTATTTTAATAGGGCTGGCTGACATGAGTATAAAATAAAATTATCAAACTTTCAACGTCATAATATTATTTTTAAACATACATGAGATAAAAAAAGATTTTTATATAGTATAAGGGGCAAACGAGCAGTGGGAGCCATTTTCACGACTACCGACAATAGTGTTTATAGAGATGCGTTGCGCTCCTTCCTCCTCCCGCCTTCATAGGCCACCTGCTACTTGCATACCGCACAAAACGCGACAGCACAGCTGTCCCTTAAGCCAGTTTAGTATATTTACTTAACTTATATCCTTCTTATAGGATTGTGCGACCTACATAAGCAAAATATAAAATTTTAATATCTATAATCTGATATTCCTTTACACTCCTACTACCAGACACCTCGGGATAATTGAAATTGACATACGTAACAGATGTTAGAGCCAATAATGTTTAATTTTCAAGATCAATGGATTAAAATTTCATCCACTATTTTCATTTCTTAGGATTTTAGATAAATACTAACTGCGCTCCGAGGCTTAACCAGCCTAAATTTCGATTTCGATTCGAATATCGAGAAAAAAATTGATGTTGGTCGATTCTGAGATCTACCCGATATGCACACACAATTTCATGAGAATCGGTGCAGCCAATTCAGGGGAGTATGATAACTAACCTTATAACACGAGAACTTTATTTATATAGAGATAAATATGTAGAAGAGAAAAATAATTAAAACTAGTTGCGTCCCGCGCTTTCAACCGCGTAAATTTCGATCCCGTGGAAAATCATGCCATGGCATCCCATAGGAACAATTTTTTGGGATAGAAAGTATCCTGTGTTAATCCAAAGTACCCTCTATGTGTAAGCCAAATTTCATGAAAATCGGTTCAGCAGTTTTTGTATGAAGGAGTAACAAACAAACGTACAAGCTTTCGGTTTTATAATATTTTTTTTAAATAACCACCGTAAGTAAAACAAACAAATCACAAACAAAATTTATTTTCTAAAACTAAATAACACTATCATTGTCACCACTAAAACCCAAATAACGACATAATATACACAAGCAATGTTCACTACGGTCTGTGGTCAAGCTTTGAGACTGTTGTAAAACGCCTGGAAGTATTTCCCTTGCGGGTCGTACTTGGCGGCGCACTTCATCGCTTCTTCTGGAATTTCCTTCTGAAGCCGGTCGAAGAACACGAGGGCGATCTTCTTTTGAGACGGCTTGCACCTCCTGCAAGCCTCTTGGATGCCCACTGCCATGTGCTCTAAAATAAACATGTACATTTGTATCCTCCTTATATACTAAAGAAGAAATATTATCGAAGATAAGAAGAAGAAAGAAGTTAATATACTAAAGACACTTCAGGATTACTTTCATAGATAAAACTAGCGATAAAAAGATGCCGATGGCACTCTTCAGTCCTTGAACCATCTCCATACTAAATATCACATCGATCCGTAGATCCGATTTGATGTGAAAGAAGGACAAAGAAACAAATAAACAAACACACTTTCGCATTTATAATATTGATATGTATTAAACTGGAAAATTTAATTTCCCTCCTTGGTGATTTGAATGAATTCGTTGCAGGTCACAAAATAGTTTTAGCACGTCATTCGGGATCCCTGCGATGACTTTATCAAAGGGTCCTTTTTGACTCTTTCGACTCCTGACTGCAGCTGCTGTGAGATAGTCAAGCCCTTTTAAACTACTTAAATTATGTTGTTTCGAAGATACTCACTTTTATAGCTGTTCAACAGGTCGTTGCAGGTGCCGTTGTCGCACAGGCACAGGGCCACGTCCCTTATCTGGTCCACGGCGAGCGCCGAGAAGTCGAACTCATCGTCTAACGTATCGTGGTAGTCTTGAGGCGCCGTCAGTGCGGAGCTCGCGAGCACTAGAACTGACAGTACGAACAGTTTCATCTGCAAATGTAACCAGTTTTTGCATTAGATAATCTTATCAATCGATAAACGCCGGCGGCATCCGCGAAAATGTATGACACATATTCTTGTTTCGCAGATGGAAAGAGAACAAGCGATACAGAGGCCTACGTGCAATGTTCTTAAATTATTGAAAAAAATGTAATTTTTGAAAACTCATTGTAAAAAATAATGATAATTCTGACACTATAAAACAGTTTTATCTAAAAAAGATAACGGTTGATGTAACTAAAAAATAATAAAATAGTTGCTATGAAGAATATGTCCCAAATGTCCACAAAGAGTTACAGAACTGGGAAATAAAATAATATACCACACTCTACTTAATATTCCAAAAAAAGATAAAGGAAAGCGCGTAGACCCATATATTATTTCTTTATTATCAACTTATATTTATTAAGCATAATTTGTTAGCTTCTTTCGTATATTATAAAAGTAAGGATATTATATTAGCTTCTCAGAAGCTCAGTGTGCTCAATAAGGCGAACAAAATAATACAACTCATATCATTCGACCGCGTTAGTTTGGTACTCTGTTTTTCAACGCCCCGCTCGAATCTTCCACCATTTAATATAAGCCAGCTTGATACACTTGCCTTACGGGCCACAGAGGCCGTATTTTCCACGTATTTTGAATGATGTAGGTATCATTAAATATCATGATCATCAAATAATAGTCGACTTTAAAACTTATAACGCACAATCGTTTCTTATGCGAAAATTTACATAAAAAGTGATAGACCAGACTCGATTGCGCTAAGAAGTAGAATAAGTTACTTATTAATATTTAATACCCGCAAGCAGCGGGTAGGTATTAATAAGTAACCATTTTTCCAAGGGTTAGTATACTTTAAAATGGAATTGACCTAAAGATCTGATATGAGAACTTGTTAATTTACAGATATCACGATTTATCACAGAAAGAAACATTACAAACTTAAATCTGTAGTTGATTTCTTAGAAAACTAGTGCTAAATTACGTTAGTAAATGCTCCAAATGGGTAAGTTTGCCAGAACTTATCAGTTTATGTTCAAGTAGCTGACCAGACAGAACATTTGTAGAATTTGTTGTCATGGTAACGTTTGATGTTCAGTTGCAGAACTGTCAAACCCTTTATCTTACACTTTTTTATTATTATTCTTAGTGATAAAATATCTCATTTATTTATGATTATTATCCCATTTCCATTGAAGACAAATCTTAAAACGCTAAAACCATAAAAAACTGTCAAGCCCTTCTTGATTTATAAGTGCTTATAATAACACGACTTTGTTTTATCTATAAAGAGTTAAAATAGTGTACTTAAATAAATAAATTATTTATCTACTCACCTTTAATAAATGCGAGAAATCAAGTTGCAATTGTTATCACCGTGTATGTTGTATGTGCTAGGGGAAGCTGCACTTCCCTATATATACTAAATAATTCGATTACGTAATACTGAAGATTTACTACATCCCACATAAATATTGTAAGTCACTGTAACTGTAATCTAAAATAAAATATGACTTCAGAGATCCGCACGTCTTCGCTTGCTTTTCAATATATCTAAGAAATATACTTAACTTTATAAGAACTTTGTGTTTTAATCAGCCTATTTAGTCCTGGCAGTGCCGTGTATGTATATTGTATCTTCTACTATTATCTACTAAGATTATAACTGAATGTAAGTTTTTTTATATAGTACTAGCTTCCGCTTCTAGCTTAGCATACGTGGATTTTGGCCTTCAAAAACAGAGGTTCTCAATTCTTCCGAATGAAAGAGTCACAGCTCCTCCCCGCAGGGGATATCGTCATAATATGTGGCATGTATGACCCGACCTGTTAGTAATATTCATTGATTTCATTCATTCGAAGTAAGTCCATGCTGTACTTTTTGAGTTTAGCCCGAATATACATAAAGACAAACTATACTTTTGGCATCGATATCGATTGTATTCTTTGAAAAAATAGTCAATGTACTGTTGTGACTTTCCTACTTTTTCTTTTGTGAGGTACCTACTAGTTGACCCGACTGCCCTTGTTTTGTTAAAATATGTTGTCATGGTAAGGTGTAATGTTTTGTGGCCGAATTGTCAATCCGTTACTTTGCCTCACAATAGTATATTTCAAGTCGAGATATCTACTGTATCATTTTAATATATATTGATAAATTATTGCCTAAATGTTACCGATGACTAATATACCTATACAAGGTTGATAAAAGCGAGAGGCATTAAATGAAATCATATATTTAGTGTATCATTTCCAGGGCACATACCAAATATCAGATCAATCGGAGCAATAGTTTAGCCACAGGATTTTTTAAAAGTTTTTCTCCCGCGCACCCCCACGGGCCACCCAGGAGGTATCTCTCGCTTACACGAAACCTGTAAGTGATAGCTGTGCTGTCGCGTTTCGAACGGTTTGTAAGTAGCCGGTGGCCTATAAAGGGAAGGCGGGCAACGCAGCTTTATAACCTCAATGCGGTTATCTATGGGCGCTGGTAGTCAAGAAAATGGCTCCGATTGCTCGTTCGCCCTCTTATAGTATAAAAAAATATGACATCAGAACTTTCATCTTTAGGCAGGCGCCCTTCCTCACCAGCTGTGGCAAGGTGGCGAGCTGGTAATAAAATATAGCCTATGTCACTCCTGAATAGTGTAGTTTTTGAAGTAACTTCTATACGCGCTTGACTTGGGGAGTAAGCTGGCGAGAGCGTTACAAAAATCACACATCGGGCGAGGCCAATGGAATTTGTCATACAAATTAAAAATTCAAATTCGATTTAAGATACTTTATTGTATTCTAAAAATAAACATCATATGACTTGTTATGTCATTGTAACTACGGTAATAAAAATCCATAATTAAGTTATACTTCAGTTGTGTGGTCTAAAGCACACACTTTTTTGTAAGTACAAGATAGTAAAAGTGTAAGAAGAGAAGAACAAAATCACTTAAAATCTAACTATTTATAAAATTATAAATTCGGATATTCGCCTACAACTAATTGCGTATATCTAGGATTCCGTACCACAAAAGAAAAAGCCCTTAAATACTTTTTTGTCCGTGTGTCTATTCGAGAGGGTAGATATAACGCTCCTACCGTAAATTAAGTGGCCGTTCTCATAGTCGATGTAGATAACGGACCCAGGGATATAGTACCTACTGCACGGTAGAGACGGACGGCTAAAACGAATGTCGGAATTACATCGTGCATATGATCCGTTCCAATATCCTCTGATGTTTGTATCAGGAGATGACGGTTATTATGTAACGATTCCTCAGCAGGATTACTTAAGAAATAATACTGTGTCATGTATGCAGTACTATGCATACCGGCTAATGATTAGGGCCAACTGCTTTAATGCAATGCACTATCACAATTCACAGAGATTTATTTAGCAGTATTGTGTGGATATGATGGCAAAGATGATCTCAGAAAATGTTATAAAATTAAAAAAACTAAATTTTATTAGGAGAAACCAACAAAGTCTTAGAGTGGATGGTTATGTTCATTTGAAGGATGCTTTGAACCAAGATGCAAATGTAAATGTCGCCAATATTGGACAGCAAGTCAACTTGCCGTCAATCGTCATCATTCACTGGGTCTCCAAAGTATCTTCACGAAAAGAAGCAAGATGTTATGACATATGTACGTAATTCCGGAAGGCCAGATCTCTTTGTAACATTTACATGTAATTCGGAATAAAGCAGGAACTTCTTTCCTTCTTTCATTGTCCGAACGTTTTATTGATAAATGGCTGGACTCTAAAATACAGCCCGATAAAGTTAACGAACTTTTGAATAAATACGTAGACCCAATATTATTTGGAATAGTCACCAAATATATGGTACAAGGGCCATGTGGCGAAGAAAATTTTACTTCACCGTGCATGAAAAATGACATATGTTCGAAAAAATATCCTCGAAGTTTGGTAACTGAAACCCAAATCGGTGAGGACGGATATTCCGTTTATCGACGACGCGACTTCAACAACGGAGGGCAGGTCGCTACCTTAAATGGCTGAGGACACATGGTTAACATAAACAACCGATGGATCGTTCCATATTCCCCAACATCATGTCGATCGTTCAATGCGCACACTGTCATTCTGTACAATCTATAAAATACATACAGTAATTGTATCAACAAAGGATCGGATCAAGCAACTTTCAGTGTCAAAAACGCTAAGGACGAGGTTGAAAAATATTTGAACGGCCGGTACATCAGTAGATCTAATGTGGAGGTTATTAGAGTTCTCTATACATGACAGACACCCTATCGTAGTGCACTTAGCGGTACACTTAAAGAATGGACAAACAGTATTTTTCAAGAGAAAATATACAAAATATTGTGAATAGTCCACCAAAAATAACACTCAAGGCGTTTTTTGAGCTGTGCAATAGTGATGAACTTGCTAAAACACTGCTTTATCATGAAGTGCCTTTTGCCTTACATGGGCTAACAATAAATTTTCTAGAAGGAAACGTGGCCAAGACGTAGTTGGATATCCTGGTATAAAAAAGGATGCAGCTTTGGGAAGAGTGTATAGCGTCAGTCCTTCCCACTCAGAGTGTTTTTACCTCAGAATACTAACCTTGTATGTGGCCCAACTTCGTTCCAGATCTTAAAAACCATTGACTGCTGGCCACCCCACGAACTGAAATTAAAAGAAGATACTCCCCTTATGCTGTTAAGAAATTTAAACCCTCCCAATATATTGTGTAATGGAACAAGAAATTGCGAGACAATGTGATTGTAGCTACTATCATCACGGGCCCCGCAGCCGAACAGCTCGCTCACATTCCGCGGATCCCGATGATACCGACGGACTTGCCTACATCATTCAAAAGATTACAATTTTCTGTAAAGATATCGTTTGCCCTTACAATAAATAAATTCTAAAGACAAACTTTTTCAAAGGTTGACATCGATCTAAGAAAACGCACTATTTTCTCATGCTAAATACAATATTTAAAATATTGTGTATATTTAACATATGTTTAAAAATTAAACGTCTGCCCGTGCGAAGCCAGGACATTCGCGAGTATTTATTATGTTTTATAAATTTAAGAAATTTTATATGCTTAGAATTTTTATTATAGAAATACATATAAATACATAGATAAATATCAACAACCTGGATTCGAACTCGTGACTTCTGACGCAACATGCTCCGCTTATCAGAGCTTTGTACCACTGCCCCAGCCGGTCGTCAAATCAAAATCTATAATCATAGAAAAAAAAGTTGTTAATTTGTCAACTTTTACAAGAATATTTTTTTTTTTAAATTAATTTATTTAAGGTCATTTTATAACAACTCATTATCTTTTGTTACACTATTTTCGCTCAAAATCTTGATGCTTATGTTAGTTATTCATTTAATTTTTCATAATATTAACATTTGCTATTATTATATTATTCTATTAATATCAAGCCCATAATGTGTTCCATTGTTGGGCAAAGGCCTCCCCCCATTCTTTCCATTTTTCTCTGTACAGAGCTGTATCATGCCAATCAGGCAGGTATACGTTGAGTCCATCTCGCCATCTCCTTTTTGGTCTGCCGCGTCGCCTCTTTGAGTCTGGGTCTCATAAAGTAGCAATTTTTGCTATTGACAATATAAATTGCGGATATTTAAACCGCCAGACAGACATACCTATGTCACAAGTCTAGTGTTGAAGTTCACATGGCAACTTTCAGGATTAGAAACTTCAAAAACCAATTAATCATGACTTGCAACTACATCTACAAGTCATTACAACTATATATTAATACCTAAGGTTATTTTATTCATATGTACATTACAAGTATTTTTCCACTACTAGCTGGTGCCAGCGACTTCGTTCGCAGCGTAGTTCTATTATAATTATAATTAAGAAGAAGAATAATAATTAAAGTGATTTGTTATTGTTTGCTTCCTTCAAATTTTCAAATCCGTCTGGTAAAGTATATTTACTGAATTTCCCGTAGAAATGAGCGATTTTCCCGCAGTAGAAAGTGTTCTAGATGTTGACTAGGCTTTCTTTACACCACAAAAAGTTTCATTCGAATCGACCCAGTTTCGCAGATTAGCCTAGTCAAACAGACAAATAGACAGACAAAAAAAATTAACAACATTGAAAAGGATTCTAATACTATTTTAACATCGCCCCAATTAGTTTTTCGTAAATATATCAATGTACCTACAGACACATTGATTTTACTGTTTTATTAAATGTATAGATTAATACGAGTAAAACAAACTCAAAATGCAATGTCACTGTGTTATTGGTGTATCAAAAAAGTTCAATTAGGTAGTTTCCGCGATATACGAAAAATAATGTACAAAATTGACACTCAAATTCTAAAAATCAAATTAAGTAATGGATTCTAGATTTAAATATCTGATAAAATGCGCAATTCTTTTTCTTCCTAGGATCCTGAAAGCTTTTAAAAGTCCCTTCTATTATAAATGTGAATGTATGTTTGTATTATAACCGATTATCATTAAACTTTAGAAAGGACATAGGATAAGTAGCCGGTATAAGCTAGTCTTATCCTTATTATTTTCAATTCATTATTTTTCCTTTTTTTTATACCACGATGGTGGCAAAAAAAGCATACGGCCCACCTGATGGTACGTGGTTACCGTAGCCTATGGACGCTTGCAACACCAGTCGCATCACATGCGCATTGCCGACCCTTTAGGAACCTATTGACTCCCCTCTTGAAGAACCCCAAATTGTAGCCAAAAGTGTCCTGTGAGTATAGGCTTGTAAGTGTAACTCAGTAAATGTAGGGTTTCATTAAAAATTTACACTAATTTTCGAAGTAGTTTAGTAGTAGTTGTTTTGCAGCGTATAGTGACTTTTTTTTGTTATAGTTGGGACAAACGAGCAGTCGAAGCTATTTACGTGATTACCGTCCCATAGACATCCGCATAAAGGATATACAGAAGCGTTGTCCTCCTCTCTCCTCACACCTCCATACAACGGCGGTCTTATTACTTATTAGCGTGAGTTCTTATTTCTTACCACGTTTCATGGTCCTTTTTGACAGGCAAGGGGTGTAAGGCGGCACAATAGACTATACGAGGGCCACACTTGTGATATTTACCTTTTTTTAGGTTGGCCTCTTCCCCCCATCTAGCCATTATAAGCCATTCCCAGATTAACGGAAAGCACCCTAAGTCTTTGAAGCGATGTGCGTTTTCATAGTTATCAAAGTAATAAACATCTTCATTCATAAGTATTACAAGCACATTTTACCCTAAAATCTTTTTTATATTTACTCCAATTTGAATATACTAAGCAATTAATATCGTTATTAAATACTTTGCACGCAGAAATTATTTAATAAAATTATTTAAATAGCAACGCGTCAGCAAGACACCTAGTTTTGCGGATGTCTATGGGCAGCGGTAGTCACTAACCACCTACTCGTTTGCCCCCTATATCGTAAAAAAAAAAAGCATATTGTGTCTGGCATGCCGTTGTTTGCTGATTCACAGGGACGAGTGGAGGATCCCTCAGTTGAGCTGCTCTTAGTCTGGCCTCTCCCCGCAAGCCAAGGTCTAGGTAGTCGTGTCCGGCATAGCCTTGGGGATCACAGAGGCCCAAATGTTCCCCCATCACGGGCAGGAGACCGTTAATCTATCGTTTGCCATAACACCCCTTCGGATTTCTCTGCAAGCTGTAACTCATGTGCCTGATGTTGAAGCGTTATACGAGTATCAACGAAGGTGTGACTGGTAAAACTCCCGTAGTCGAATCGGGCTGGCACGACCGGGGAGGTACCTCTCGCTTACACGAGACCGGCATAAAATGACAGCTGTGCTGTCGCGTTTCGTGCGGTGTGTAGGAGGGGAGGGAGGAAAAAGGAGGGCAGCGCATCTGTATAGCCGCTATGTGGATGTCTATGGGCGTCAGTAAGCGTGAAAATGGCTCCGACTGCTCGTTTGCTCCCCTATACCATGGGGGAAATAAAAGATTATAAAATCAATTGAAACCAAATAAATTGAAATATTACAATATATAGATGCGCCCAATGACGCGGTCTCCAACAACAACAAATACAAAAACCACATTATCAAATGGTTATGGTGTAATGTGGTTTTTATATTTGTTTTTACAATGCACTTATCATAGATATTAATTAATAAGGTATAGTGCATGTATAATATTACGTAATCGAATTTGGTATAAATAGGGAACTGACGCTCTTCCTAGCTCATTCTGGACCTTGACACCGTGACAGCATTTAACTCTTGTGGCTTCTTCCTACTTACTAATGGTAAGAGAAAAACTTATTACCTACCTATACTAAAGCTAAACAATATGGTATTTTTTTTGTAATACTTAATTGATATGTATTAAAAATAGTGATCTCATCGCCCATCTTGATTTTATTTTGGAAAGGTTAATTTTCTACAAAGAATTGCTGTCGCTGAAATGTTTGTCATTGGGGTAGGTCGTGCTTCCCATCCCAAGACTTGTTTCCTATCATCTTGATAAGAATAATCTTATTTGTGAATTATGAAAGTAAACAAGTGGTATTTGTTAGGTTAATAAGCGAATTAATTACCACTTATAATATTATGTTTCTCATAAAATTCAAAGATGAGCCCTCAAATGTACTTTTAGACTACTACTATTGAGATAATAGCGTGATCGGACGATAATTTCATATGTTCCCTCTATCGCCCTTTTTAAAGACGAGTCTTACGTATCCTTTTTGAAGCTGTCAGGATAAATTCCTGACGTTAAAAGTTTTTGCAACTTTATTGTCGTCTTTAATTTTTCCTATAGCTTTAGCAACAACATTAACATTATGTTCATTCAATGTGAATTGCTGATATGCCTTTTATCCTTTTTTTATTTGCTTTTTGCAACAAGATACTTTTATTTTATTTCAAAAGAATTATTCGCACGTAATTATTTCAGATGAAACTGCTTCTACTGTCAGCGGTAGTGCTCGTGAGCTCCGCACTGGCGGCTCCTCAAGACTACCACGAGACGTTAGACGATGAGTTCGACTTCACAGCGCTCGCCACGGGCCAGATAAAAGACGCGGCCCTGTGCTTGTGCGACGACGGCGCCTGTAGCGATCTGATGAGCAGTTACAAACGTGAGTGTCGTCTTAACACAACACATTGATACTTTAAGTATGCATGGCCCCCACACTCCCACACCTCAGCTACGAATGTAGGTATCCAGCGGCATCCATTAAGGAACCTTTGATAAAATCATCGCAGGGATCCCGAATGACGTGATAAAACTATTTTGTGACGTGCAACAAATTTATTAAAATAAATTAGGAAGAAAAGGAAGTTTTCCAATTTAATTATATCTACAGGGTTAATTTTTGGACACCGGCCAAATTTTCAGGTTTGGTTCGGAATCAATAATACTTTCAATTTATGCAATAAAAAAAATATTCGATACAATTACTTTGTCCCATGTTATAAACATATTTCTTGGTCACAACGTAGCATCTAGCTAGCGTGTCGCGAAGCCCGGCGTCCTAGACCTTGAAGTCGATACATTTCGTGTACGAACAACGATCCATGTATTTTAAGGACCATTTCAAATCGATTTTTATTAATATTAATATATAATATTTTTTAAAACACACCCTTGGAATGATGTATAAATGTAACCCTGCAATGCGTTCAGTATATTCAAAAGAAAATATATACAAAAGTGCTTGTTTATGTTTATTATAGAACACATGGCTGTCGCTATCCAAGAGGCTTGTAAGAGGTGCAAGCCATCGCACAAAAAGAGCGCCCTCTTCTTCTTCGGCCGTCTTCAGAAAGAAATGCCAGAGGAAATGGCGAAGTGTACCGCCAAGTACGACCCTCAGGGGAAATACTTCCAAGCCTTTTACAACAGCGTTCAGAACGCTTGAGGACAGAAAGAGAACTTAGTCAGCTGTTTCCTTCATGGTGTAGTTAATGGGTAGTAGGGGGTAGAATTACAGTGTTATTTAATTTTTGTAATAAATCTTGTTTGCATTTTAAATGTCTGGTTTTTCATAATTTTTTGTCCTTTCTTTAACCTTACTTTTTTTTATGGTATAGGGAGGCAAACGAGCAGTCGGAGCCGTTTTAGTCTCTACCGACGCCCATAGACATCCAAATAGAGGTTAAACAGATGCGTTGCCCTCCTTTCTATTCCTCCATAAACCACCGGCTACTTGCACACAGTACGAAACGCGACAGCCACAGCTCTTTACGTCGGCCTTGTGTAAGCGAGAGGTACCTCCCCGGTTGTGCCGGCCCTATTCGTCTGCATGCAAGCGTGCAGTTTACCACTACCTCTTACAAAATAAATAGTATACAGGGTTGAAAAGAGCGACAGGCATTAAATGAAACCACATATACAATAAGTCAATCCAAAACTATTAAAAAAGAGTTTGCGACAAGTATACTACTAAAAGGTATTTTAATTTTATGCAGCGCCGCTTTTCAAATTTTTGATAAATTGGGCCCAGTAAATTCCTTTAGGATCGTATTTTCTTTTAATTTTCTCCAAGTCCTCTGGCAACTCTATAGCGACTCTATCGTAGTATATTGAGGCTATTCGCTTTTGCGACGGGTTACACCGTCTACATCCTTCTTCGACAGCCGCTGGGTAAAGTTCTGGAATCATAGAGAGTAAATTTACGAGGTTCATCATAGAGAATAGAGAGATCATAGAGACCAACATCATCATCAACATATATATTTAACAGGGTTTTTGTTACATACTGCATATGAACTACAATTCTGTTATTGTGTCTGTACACAGCAGATACATAATCTACCTGTTTATAATGAACATCTATTGCCTATATTTTACGCCATGTTTTACCTGATTAGTTTTTCCAAGGTCCTTAATGAAAAAAAGCAATAATGTCATATTGTGCTCTGAAACCTTAGATATCACGATGTTCTCGTATAAACTAATTACTGCATCACATCTATTTATTTGATATAAACAGTTATTTATTCAGCCTATGTTGACCCACTGATAGGCAAAGGCTGCGCCAACCATCCATAAATCACCAAATCAAACATGCGCAGAGAAACTTTCAGCTTTTATACTCTCTTAGGGTTTAAGCAGAAAATGCATGAAATCCTTTAGCATTGCTATATTTTCACTCACTACGTGAGAGCTTGGCCGTGCAAATCCAACATAATGCGGAAATGACATTGTCAGCTGTCGCTTCCCTCAGCAGTTTTGCCGTCATTCCCATGATAATAATAGTACCTAGATAATAAAAAGCTTATTCAAGCTATTACAACTCTCATTTTCCTCCATCTGCGGGGGAGTGGAGGGCCCGTCCCTCTTTCGACCACAAACCTAATTTCATCGCCTGATGAGCACTAATAGCAAGAAGCTTTACTCCACTTCCAAAACCTGAGATCGGTTACTAAAAAAATCTTCCTCTTCAATCAATACTCACTTCTGATACTGGCTAGAAGCGAGGAGCACGGCCCTTCGTCGGTCAAGCACCTCACCATATCCCTGAACTCCTCCTTGCTCACGGACATGAAGTCAAAGTTGTCGTCGTCGATGACATGATACTCGATGTCCTCTGCAGCTGCCGCGGCAGCCAGCAACACCACAGCCACTAACTTATACATCTGAAGAAAAGAAACAACTTACATGTTAAAAATAATAAACAAACACACAAAACTTGCTCAGTTCACAATATATGAGGGTTGGAGGATTAAACAAATGGAAATGCAAACCCCAGTAAAAGAGAAATCTGCCAAATTCTGTGGGGGACAAACTAATTCAGTAGCTAGCCCCTCCAATTAGTTAAATACTCAAAGTTGGTTAAATACTCAAAGTTGGTTAAATACTCAAAGTTGGTTAAATACTCAAAGTTGGTTAAATACTCAAAGTTGGTTAAATACTCAAAGTTGGTTAAATACTCAAAGTTGGTTAAACACTCAAAGTTGGTTAAATACTCAAAGTTGGTTTACTACTCAAAGTTGGTTAAATACTCAAAGTGGATAGATACAAGAAAGAGGTAACATCTAAACTAAGTTATGTTCATACTTCAGTTATGTTTTTTTTGTTAACACAGGGGATTACGTATGATACCGAGGAGCCCAGGCGGCCATTAGTGCAGTGCGATTATATTTATGCTAAACAAATTCACACCTCGCTTTAAAATAGTATAATATATGTAATAAATAAAATAAAATAAATAACTATGTATTTAAAAAAAAGAAAAGGTATCGAAAGGCTATGTTAAATCCTTACCTTCTATCTTCTCTTCTCTACGATAAATACATTTAACAATATTATGTTTCCATTTATATTACAGATATTTTAGTTCTTAAGGTCGCTAATAACAGCGCATCATTTGAATATCTTAAAATTAAATAAAAATAAAATTTCATTCCTCCACACCATTAAGAACATTTTATTATGCAATTATTATTATAAACACCATAAAATTTTATTACATGTATCATACGAAGTTTATCCCAAATATAGCGATATTTTTTTACTTATAACTAGCTATGCTCTGCTGTTTCAGCAGCTACATAGGTATAATTAATAAACTTCACTCCTATTTCACACTCTTTTTTTTTTGATAACGCAGGGGAATGTCTTTACGCACGCTACCCAGGAGACCGGGTGGCGCAACCGAGTACAGTGTCGGACTCGACAACTTGGTTGCCCCTACCGACTAAACCCCTGCCTTCAGCCGCTATAACTGGAGGGCCCGGATCTGAAAGCAACAGGGCGCCTCCAGCGACAGGCTGACCTTGGTGAAAAGGCCAGACTCCTCCTCCTTAGGGACTGTCCGGCTGCCTTTGAACAGTCCCTAACTCCACTTTGGAACCGTGCAATGGGGTCAGGTTCCCATTCTAACCCCTGGTCCCAATGCTACAACGGAGCACACCACGCCAGTCGTGCGAATCCACGCCACCATCTGCTGATTCAGAGGGACGGGTGGAGGACATCCGGCATTGGCTGGTCCCATCCGCTGGTCGGCGGACCAAGCATTAAACGGCCGCAGAGGGAGGACGGCAACGACACACCGCATCTCCTCTTTCTCTGCGGCCCCACCGCCAACGCATCATACGGTGCACGGCAACGACACACTGAAACACCTCTCCTCCCGCGACCCTTATCCATGGACGCATTCAAAGCGGGCCCTAGCGAAGCCCACCCGACGCGTCCCCAAACGGGATCCCTTTTGGTTCACCGTGATTGTCCAAGCCACGGTTACTAAGCCCCCCCCACCACGACAAGGTGGAGATCCATCGAGAGGGCCTATTTCACCCCCTAAGGTGGGGAGGTTCGAGGCTTTCTGTGACTTGTCCAAGCCATTTAACTGTGTACATTATGCAACACAATACGGTATGTTATGTTATGTAAGCAGGCCTATCTCATGACCTTTTAACTCCCTACGTATAAACATAGTACAATAAGAATTCTTATTGTACTTATACAGTAAGAATTCATAGTATAATAAGAATTCTTATTGCACTATGATATAATCGACTGTCAAGGTAAATAGTAAGAGAGCAGGAACTAAAATAGAGACGGGTGTCTCGCAGGGGTACATTCTGGGGCCTTTTATATTTTTTATTTATAAAGAAATCAATGAACTATTAAGTAACGAGAGCTTAAATCTAGTGGACTTTATGATTTTTTTAGAATTATGTTTAGACTCAAAATTACAGTGTGGCATCCATTCGTTCAGCAACATGCGTAAATAGAAAAATTTGGTAATGTGCAAATGAAAATACTACAAAATTAGTTTATTCTAGTTACTTTCACAATATTTTATGTCACGTGGTGGGGAATGCTGCTGACATTAAAAATAAAAATTAAAAAATTAAAAATAGTTTTATTTGTGAGTATTGTGCACATAAGAAATAAGAACAAAAATAAATGAAGAAAACAAAAAGAAAGTATGGCAATAAAAGTAAAAACCAAATAAAATAATACTCTAGTTAACAGTTTAACCCACAAAAAGGTCCTTAATTTATTTTAGGAGCACACCTAACACTGATTTTCAAGTCTACTACGTTCCGGCCGCTAACAAACCACGCGACGACAAAAAAACAAAAAAATATTTCTTATATTATACAAAAAACTACAACATGTATTCGCCAGATCCATTATTATTATTAACACACACATACACGCGCACTGGTAAACATAATATATCAAATATAAATTGCACGGTCCCCGTAATAGACGTTCGTAACCGCTATCCATTAAAGTTGGAGGGACTAGGATAAGCATTGGGTCTAATATGACGTACTTTGGCCTGCTTCTCGATAGCCGATGGACTTTCCAAAGTCATTTCAACCGGCAATTAGCGAGGATTTCGAAGTCAGCTGTGGGTCTCGCCCGGCTCCTTCCAAATACAGGCGGGCCAAGCCTTCGCTGCCGTCGCCTATTTCTGGGTGTGATACGCTCGATGGTCATGTACGGGGCTGCGGTGTGGGCAGAAGTAAGATCTCCCCACAACCGTCGCGTACTATTTAGGCTCCAGCGAACAATGGCCACTCGGGTGGTTCGTGGCTACAGAACGGTCTCAAGGGATGCAGTATGTGCCCTCGCTGGGAGCATCCCTTGGGATCTGGAGGCAAAAGCACTTGCTGATGGCTATTGGCGGTGCGCAAAAGTACGAGGTGAAGAGGGCCGAAATCCAACACCTGAGGAGTTGCGAAGCTGGAAAATGGCCAGCCGGGAAATCTCCATGCAGCGATGGGAGGAGAGGATGGAGACGCCACGCGTAAGTGCAAACCTGATTACGGCCATTCGTCCTGTTCTTAGGCAGTGGACATATCGCCCTGGTGGAGTGCTGACGTTCCACCTCACACAGATTTTAACTTGGGAGTTGAGGACACCCGCTGTCCTCGGCCACGATAATAATAGTATAACCTATTAATCGCAATAGTCCGGTTTGCCTTCTTCCATTAGTCTGGGAGAGAAGGGGGGGGTCTGTCCCCCTATCGACCATAAGTACAGAGGTTCGACGCTCCAGGCGAGTTCACCTCTCATATCGATGAAGCTGCACTGACCTTCAGTCCTTAGCGTATTGTCTATCTAAAAAAAAAAAAAAGAAAAAAAGATTTTAACTGGACACGGCTGTTTTGGCCGTTATCTGTGTAAAGTGGTTCAAATCAAGGAAACGCCATCCTGCTACCTCTGTGGTGAGGCACAGGGTACTGCTTTACATACAAGAGCTGAATGTCCTACCAGGGCACAAGAAAGGACAAAGCTAATAGATGTGATAGGACCAGACCTCTCGCTGCCTGTACTAAGCTATACTAGGAAGCGAGGAGGCTTGGAATGCGGTCGCTTCCTTTGCGAATAGCTCTATGAGTGGTAAAAGAGAGGCAGAGAGGCTGAGAGAGACAGCGAGACTGAGAGCCACGGATATTCAGTCCTCCTCGAGAGTTCCAAGGCGTAGGCGCGAAATGCAATCCCTACCGCCTTAGGAAAGGTCACAAGGCAACGGTTTGGGGAAGTCGTCGCCTGTTCAAAGAGACCCGAGTTGCCGGTGTGTTGTGTGTTCCAGTACACCTCAACGTAGTTTAGGGAGCACAATCTCCTGTGATGAGCCCTTGA
>LUGF01052173.1:9620-22878 GCA_001625245.1 Calycopis cecrops | reverse complement strand
AATCTATAGTTTTCGTTAAAAAATCATATCAATATAAAAAACACAACACCTCAAATAGATTACCAGTCACCAATAAAGTAATAAAGCAGCTCACAAAACGCTGCTCAAACTGAAATTTATAGCAGCTCGTTATGTAAAACTTCATTTAGAAAAACCGTCTCCTAACTTATTATTAATGTTGCCCGCTTTGTATTTCTAGTCGCTCACTTAGTATTTTAGTCGCTCACTTAGTAATTTCGTCGCTCAGTTAGATTAATCTCAGCTCACGTTTTGTAAGCTCGTTTTGAAATTTATTATTGGCCAATATTCGTCGTTAGTTTAGTTTATTTTTCGCTCACTTATTTTTTTACCGCTCAAGTCATTAATACAGTATCTCATCGTCAGTCGCTAAGTTATTTTTTAGTCGCTCGTTTTATTATTCCCCAAACAAATATAAACAACTTAAATAACACACGACTAAAACTAATATAATTTGACGAAAACATAAAAAGAAATAACTAAAAATAAATGATTAATGATTAAATTTAAAAGAGATAAGAGAGATTCGAATAAAATTTATTTGGATTTTGAATTGCTGGTCCATGCACAGATTTTAATATAATTAAGAAAATAAAACGCCGGATGTACAGTATGTAACGAAAGCTCTGTTGTTCCCGCCAGGTGCATAATGAAAATCGATCAATAGTGAAAATACATCTCATTTAGTACTACTGTATGAAATAAATAAATCATTACAATATTATTGTAAATCCTAAAATAAAATGTTCTGTACCCCTGCATTCCGCTATTCCAGAACCGATGCTGTGCTTTACTAATGGCGCACAGCGCGTTTTACCATTAGCGTTTTGCTGGTCAGCGCAAACGACGTTCCTGATTGGTCCGCGATCCTGAGGTCCCAACGTGCACACAATCAGACTGGGTTCGAATACACTACTAGTGCATGAAATGCATGAAATCCTTTAGCATTGCTTTATTTTCACTCACTACGTGAGAGCTTCCCCCTGCACGTCCAATACAATGCAGAAATGACATTTTCACCTGTCGCTGCCCCCATGAAAGGTTTGCCTTCGTCCCCATGATAATAATAGTAGATAATAAAAAGCTTATTCAAGCTATTACAACTCTCTAATCGAGGTTTCCTTCATATGAGGGAGAGTGGAGAGCCCGTCCCTCTTTCGACCACAAACCTAATTTCATCGCCTGATGAGCACTCATAGCAAGAAGCTTCACTTCACTTCCAAAACCTGAGGTCGGCTACTAAAACAATTCCATGTCAATTGATACTCACTTCTGATACTGGCTTGCAGCGGGGAGCACGGCCCTTCGTCGGTCAAGCACCTCACCATATCCCTGAAGTCCTCCTTGCTCACGGACATGAAGTCAAAGTTGTCATCGTGGGTTACATGATACTCGGTGTCCTCTGCAGCAGCCGCGGCAGCCAGCAACATCACAGCCACTAACTTATACATCTGAAGAAAGGAAACAACAAACATGTTGAAAACAGCAAACGCACACTTTTGTTTCACACACAATATCTGACCAAGTTTTCTTGGTCAGTTCACAGTATCTTTAAGTATTGTAGGATTAAACAAATTGAGACGTCAGGAACGCAAATCGCAATATAATTAAAGTCTGCCAAATTCGGTGGGGGACAAACAAATTCAGTAGCTGGCCTCTCCGGTTGGATAAAGAGGTAACATCTAGACTAAGTTACGTTCAGACTTCAGTTATGTTTTTTTTTGTTGACACAGGGGATGGATTACGTATGATACCGAGGAGCCCCGGTAGCCCTAAGCGCGGTGCGATAATATTTATGCTTAAAAAGCAGCATTAGTATAATATAATATTAAAAAAAGGAAAAGGTATCGAAAGGCTATGTTAAAATCATACCTTCTATCTTCTCTTCTCTACGATAAATACATGTAATTATATTATGTTTCCATTTATATTACGGACATTTTAGTTTACAAGGTCGCTAATAACAGAGCATCATTTGAATTAGTGATGCGACTCGAGTCACTCGAGCGAGATTGTTCCCTCACTCGAGTTATACTCGAGTGAGGGAACAATCTTGCTCACTCGAGTTATACTCGAGTGAAAATGTCGAAAATAGTGATATTTTTATTATTTTATTTATTGCTGTGCTCTGCGGTTTCAACAGCTACGAAAGTATAATTAATAAGCTTCACACCTTTTTATTTCACCCCTTAAGGTGGGGAGGTTCGAGGCTTTCTGTGACTTGTCCAAGCCATTTAACTGTAAACATTATGCAACACAATACGGTATGTTATGTATAATGCAAGCAAGCCTATCTCTTGACCTTTTACCTCCTTATATATAATCATAGTACAATAAGAATTCTTATTGTACTTATACAATCAATAGAATTCATAATATACTATGAATTCTTATTGTACTATGATTTAATCGACTGTCAAGGTAATAGTAAAGGAGTAGGAACTAAAGTAGAGATGGGTGTCTCGCAGGGGTACATTCTGGGGCCTTATATATTTCGTACTTAAAAAAAAATCAATGAACTATTAAGTGACGAGAGCTTAAATCTAGTGGAGTCTACGAAATTTTTAAAACTATGTTTAGACTCAAAATTACAGTGTGGCATCCATTCGTTCAGCAACACGAGTAAATAGAAAAAAATGGTAATGTTCAAATGAAAATACTACAAAATTAGTTTATTCTGGTTACTTTCACAATGTTTTATGTCACATGGTGGGGAATGCTGCTGGCATTAAAAATTAAAATAAATAAATTGAAAATAGGTTTATTTGTGAGAGCCTAATAGTACCATACAAAAGACATATGAACAAAAAGAAAAAAAGAAAACAAAACAAGAGTATGACACTAAAAATAAAAACCAAATAACATAATATTTTAGTTAGCAGTATTCCCACAAAAAGATATGACCTCAGTTGAATATTCCTATATTCAACTGAGGTCAAACCGCAAACAAACCAAGCGACGAAAAAAAACCGGCCAAGTGCAAGTCCGACTCGAACACCGAGGGTTCCGTAATCCAAATGTAATGCATGGTTTTAAATTATTGCAACTTTACGCCTGCCGTTTAAAATGACAAACGTATATAAGCGGTTGCTCCCACACATTTAGTAGGCGAATTACAGTTATAAGTTGATAATGATTTTTGCAATGATCTACATATAATTTGCTAGTTTGTTTAAGATTTATTCTTATATAATATGTGCTATAAGTTCTTACTTCTTGCCAAATTTCACAACTCCAGATCAACGGGAAGTACCCGATATTTTTTTTTGGTTTTCGACAAAGTACGTTTTCATGCAAAATTTGTTCATAATTGGCTATAAATTTTTATTGCGTTAACTTAGAAATGTGATTTTTTCGAGGCATCAAGACGTAACTTAATTCCGTATTTGACAAAAATTTCAGCTTAATCCCTTCACGCGTTTTAGAGAAAAAGGTCTTGACAGACGTACAGACAGACGGACAACAAAGCGATCTTATAACGGTTCCGTTTTTTCTCTTTGAGATACGGAACCCTAAAAAACAAAAATAAGTAGTTCTTATATTATATAAAAAAACTACAACATGTATTTGCCAGATCCATCATTATTATTAACACACATTTAGTGATGATGAAATTTTTTTTTAAGTTTGGACAGTATTAGTAAGTACTAACACTTCTAAATAAGATAGATCAAACAGTAACGTGATGAAATAAATAAACTGCAATGGCGTGGTGTATTCAGACGAACTGCCCATGACCCACCACCGCATTGCACGAATAATTAATAGCAGTAGAAAACCAGGACCAAAAGTGATCCAAAAAAGGGACCTTTAAAATGATGACTCAAGAAAGGAATCGTTGTGTATAGGTCGTGCAAAGGAGCAATGGGAGCCATTTTCGTGACTACCGACAACATCCGCATAGAGGTAAACAGATGTGTTGCTCTTCCTCCTCCTCCCTCCATAGGTCATTATCACTATTCATCACACTAGATCTTGGACCAATCTCGGTGCAGAATAGCGACTTTTAGATATAACATCTGATACTCGCTATTCCGTACCGGCATGTGAGTCCTTAACTCCTTTCACTAATGGCTATTTGAGCATCTAATAAAAGTGAATCAAGAAAGAAGACTGCAATTAAGGACCGCGGATCGACGCCTTCATTATGCCCTGACGTGACGTATATTCTTACGATGGCTCAGTTATAATCAATCGCCACAGCTGTTTAAGCCAACCGTGGACTGCAATAGGCTGATGATGATGATGATGATACGGAGAGTGTTATATCCATCCGTGGCATCATCGTTTCCCCGCTCCAATCATGTATATTGTATTCTAGACCTTAATAAGGAAAGTCTAGATAATCAAGATCGCATAGAAGTGGACGAACTATTGTTCGACTCGATGTTAAGACTCGGAGGTTCAAATTTCCCCAATCGCCCCACCGGTATCTTAAAGGGATTCAGTTCCTGTAGCCTGAAGTGAATAAGCTTTCCTGATTAACCCAGTCAAGTCTAAGCATGTACACACCGAAGCCGCCGGCCCGGCGGGCACGGCCGGCGGCTTGATTTTACGATGTTGCCAGTGACTTGTGCTAGCGGTTTCTACTCCGCGTCATAGTAATCGAACTTGAACAAGTGTTCTAATACTATTTTAACTTCGCCCCCAATTAGTTTTTTGTAAATATATTCAACAAACGCAGAATTTACTGTTTTATTGTATAATAACTTATTTTTAATTTAACTATTATTTGCTGATTAATATATGTGTGCTGTGTTCAACTCGGAGGAATCCATTAATATCTCATTTGTTAAAATTATCCGAGTAGTTTTTGAGTTACTAATTATGATTAAACATTTATACATAGAGGCACCAGTGATGGTCGAAAGATTAACCACCTAGCGAAGATATGCCTAGGGGCCAAGTGTTTATAGGAGACTGGCCATCAAGCTAAGTCTACATGGGCTATAGCAGAGGTGACCACAGACCAGCCTAGGATTGGTTCAATCATTTCTTTTGGTAACCCAGGGGAACACCTTTACGTACCTACTTAAATAAAATCCCAGGAACCCGGGTGGCTCAACCGGGTACAGTGTTGGACTTGGCAATTGAGTTGCCCCTACCGACTCAACCCCTGCGGGTGCTTTCAGCCGCTACGATTGGAGGGCCCCAGATATACAAGCAACAGGGTCCCTCTAGCGACAGGCAGGCCTTAGTGAAAAGGATAGGCTTCTGCTCCTTGAGGACTGTTCGGCTGCCTTTAAACAGTCCCTACTACAACATTGGAACCGTGTAATGGGGTCAGGTTTCCATCCTGACCCCTGGTCCCAATGTTCCGACCAAACACGCCATGCCGGTCGTCGTAAACCACGCCACCATCTGCTGATTCAGAGGGACGGGTGGAGGACCTCCCACATGAGCTGCTCTTAGTATCGCCTCTCTCCCCAAGCCTTCCGGCATAGCCTTGGGGATCATAGAGCCACTCAAACCCTCCTCCACGACAAGATGACGGCATCTTTGAGTAGATCAACCTACTTCAACGATAGCATATGGGCAGTGACTTGTTAGGTACTATTACGAAACACCAATCTCCGAGATTCGTTGCTCGAATAAGTTTATTTTCTTGAAAATATCTTAACATAACCAAACCGGTTATGTTACACGTATTTTCTGATATATCACATTTATTAATATACAGGGTTAAATGTAATTAACGCAAGACTTCTTGCAGGCAGCATGTCTACATCAATACCAACAACATTTGTTCTACGACTTTTTACGAATCTAGATAAATAGCACAAAAAAAATATACTACTATTTGAGATACTTGTATTTTGAGTACCAAAAAAATGTCATATTCTTAATGCCCACAACAATACTGTATGTATTTTTATAAGTTTTCACGTATTCCTGAAGTATTTCAGTATTACATTCCGGTAATTTGCAATTATGTGATTGAAATTAAGTGATCTCGAGAAATAGTTTTACATTTCAGTAGCTTTAGACAAACAGCCGCATATAGATCGATACCTACTTATAAAAAAGTTGTCTTTGTATAACAATGTAATGTAAAATGTTAGTAAAAATATGCACCTATGTCAGCAATGCTTTTTAGTAGTGCAAGTCATTTTGTGATGCCGTTTTTGCAATTCAGAAAGTTACAAACTCATCAACGGCTTTTAATAGGTACTACTGTATTTTGAGCAGCTTAGAACTTTTCCCTGCTAAGAAGTAGTCCAAATTTTGGAAATTTTGGAGAATGGCGATAATGCAAATTTTCAACTTTTAATAACGATCCCGATAATGTTTTTCTCCAGGAGAAAAAGAACACGTCAACGCCAAGGCCATTTTAGTTACCTAGCGCGATCTACTATCGATTTCAGAGTCGCGGGGAGACGGAGCTGTCGGTCCGTTTGACCATTATAATAATACTAAAATTAGTTATCATAATTTCTCTCATATCGGGGTGCATGTATTTCAACCGAGAGAGAGATCAATACCCCTTTCGACCCCAAGCTGCCCGACGAAAAATCATAGCAATCAGAGAAAGCGGTATTGGACTTCTCTTTGTTTTCGCAGCATTAATTTACGTCCGAAAGGAACTCCCCAGTAGATGCTGCCACCTTGTCATGGTTGGTGGACTTGCGTGGCTTCTCTCTATGATCCGTAAGGGAATGCAGGGCCGGACTAGTTATACCGGACAGATTTGGTGGGAGAGGCCAGACTCGGTACTCCCCCGTCCCTCTGAATCAGCAGAGGGCGGCGTGGATTGGAATGAGTATTTTTTTTGTCTATACATATTATTAATTATTGGTTACAGGAGCCAGGGGTTGGCAACCTGACCCCACGACGATGGAGCACGCATGCCTAGAAGCTACTCACCCTCGATTTAAAGGTTTCCAGGATGTAGGTGTCAGGGAATACACTACTATTACATTGGTAGATTTGGCTTTTGTTCGGTTTTTAGGGAGCTACGAAGCTTTTTTATTTTGCCAATTTTACTCATATGGAAGATCCATTTGGGTGAAATTGAAAAAAAATTAAAAAAGCTTCTTGTCGTAATGATAATAATTGCCGTGGTATATAGAGTGTCATACTTTCTAGAATCGTCTGTTATTTGTATCTTTCGTCAAATTAAATTTTTTTAGCCTGAAGTCTTCATTCAAATGGCATTCCTTCTATGTCGCTGCCGAATGCACTTTTAACAAACCACTTATTAACCATTAAACAATTGATTGTTTGAACTTGAAACTTGAATTTCTAAAAATCCTTTCTTAGCGGATGCCTACGTCGTAACATCGAGAGCGTGCAAATTTTATAACATATCTAAATATACAGGGTTAGTTTTTGGTCACCGGCCAAATTTTCAGGTTTGGTTCAGAAACAATAATACATTCGATTTATGGAATAAAAAATATTAAAAAAAAATTAGTTACAATTAATTTGTCCCATGTTGTAAAACATATTTCTTGGTCACCACGTGCATCACACTCGCGACGCACGGTAGGCTGACGTCACTGACCTTGAAGTCGATACATTTCGTACAAGAACAACAATTCAATGTATTTTTAAGGACCATTTCAAAGCGATTTTTATTTAATAAAATATTACAACTAGACGATGAAATTAAAAACACTCTCGTGGAATGATGTCCACTTCCTTATTTTAAAATTTGGCCGGTGACCAAAAAATAACCCTGTATACCTAAGTTCTCCTCATACGGCATTCACGTATGTAATTTATAGAATTAATTAAAAACATATTTTAACATACCAGCTGCATAATATTTATGCTCTTAATAATTATGTTTGAGATATAATTAATTAATATTACGATGAGGATAATAATGAAACAAACATTTTGCTTTAGTGATATTATTGGCAGGGATTTAGGCTATAGTGTGGCCATACGCTACGGTACGTGTACAGGGGGTGCGTGCACCATGTTACGGTTGCTGAGAGCTTAACATTTAGACCAGAGGTTCCCAAACTTATTCCGCGTAACCAGCGCCGCGTAACGCCCACTTTTGATTTTTTTAATGGTTTATGAAAATGGCTCCGACTGCACGTCTGCCCCCCGCAAACGTACAGTCCGAGCCATTTTCATGACTACCGACGCCCATAGACATCTGCATAGATGCTATACAGATGCGCAGCCCTCCTTTCTCCTCCCACTTCCATAGGCCACCGGCTACTTACACACCGCGCGAAACGCAACAGCTGTCACTTTATATCGGTCTCGTGTAAGCGAGAGGTACCTCCCCGGTCGTGCTGGCCCAATTCGGCTGCATGCAAGCATGCAGTTTGGAACTGCCTCATACGATGTGAAAATATGTTTTTTGTAACGCAATGCCCCCAAATGCTGTACAGTAAAAACCTATAGGTATAGTAGGGGTCTTTCGCAAAAAAAGTGTAATTTCACCTGATCTAAACTCTATCCCTATTTCAATCCGATGTATAGTTTAAAAGACCATAATGTGGTATTAATAAATTTCTACAGCATTTTTTCTGTAGAGGCCAAACTATAATAATGTTGTTAGTTATGTATTTACTTTTAATTCTGTATGAAATGCGCCTAATTCTCATTAACCTGCAAAGGTATTAATCAAAAATAAACTGTTCACTGGAATGTGTCAAAAACTTATTAGAAAGGCGGGTATTTATTTTATGTATAAAAAAATATATATTCTAAACATCATATTTATCACATTATTTAATATTTAAAAGCTTTAAGGTTTATTCGGGTGATTTCGAATGGATTTTAGACGAGTTGGCAGGACTTTTATATTTGCATTGACTACATAGAACTCGTACATGTTATGCTGCCATCGAAGGTCACTTCCTTTGCTTACTTAAATTACCTAAAAAATTATTACCAAGACCTTTATTAGTGCTCTCTAAGTTTGGAGATATAGGGTTTTCAAAATAAGACTTTTTTTTTTTACAAGGGTAATTCCGAAGATAATCGGTTAATTCCGAATGATGTCCAAAAATGAACTTTATTAAGTTTAGGCAGAAGGTACATCAAGCCTTTTTTGTATGCCGAAAATCCAAAAACGCGCGAAAAAACAGTTGTTGACGAAAATTTCATGTCACTCGTGTGTACTCCTACGTAGTGTCTTGAGATGATGAAAGGGGCGAAAGGATTAAAGTGGCGACTAGATGAATGCTGCCACAGCAAAAAGTATTGTTCGTCGGGAGAAAATAGCAAAATTCGGAATATCCCGATTTTCGGAATTACCCGAATACACTATATATTTTTTAATAAACAATTTTAACTTTTTGTCGGGCGGTTTCATAATTCACCTGGCAGGAATTAAAAATGTATCGAAGAGTGCACCATATTAGCAGCGTGGACCCAGCGCCCCTCCATACGATCGTAGTCAATATGCTAATCTAATGTTAGAGTGATATGCACGCGTCAAAGTTTACAGTTTTGAAATTACTGGAATTCGACGAAATTGTAAGAAGTAAGTTCTCTTTGTTCTGGTCAAATTTTCTGGAAAGTGTTAGGTGTAAATTCAACCATTAAATATTTGTTATATGTATATGTATGTTCTGAATGAAGCCGTAAATACGAAATTAGCTGTAAATCGAAGGTTTTGTTAAAACTTTGATTCTAATTCCAAAACCTCATTAACCTGGTTATAATTGACCTGTATTATATGGTCAGGTGAATGAGGTAATGTTCAGGTTATTGAGATTTGTAGTATTTTGCATCTAAGATACGTTATTATATATTTAATAAATAATAAATGTTAAAAAAATAACAGGTAAAATGGGGCGGTCAAAATCTTCAAAATTAAATAGTGAAGAAAAACTAAAAATAAAACGACTAAATGAAAAAGAAAGATACTAAAGAATAAAGAATAATTCTGCACTTTATGCTCAATATCAAGAAAAAAATAAAGCAAAATACCGAAAGAGAGTAGAAGAGAAAAAAGTGATTTCTATAAATGAAATGACTCCACGTCAGCAAAGGATACAGAGAAAAAAGGAGGAGGGTGGAGGGTAAACTTTAAAAAATATTATAATAGAAAAAAGGCTGAAAAGAATAATTTAAAATTGTTTATGGAATGCAATAGTTTGTTATTAGTTTATACCACATTACCATTTTGACTAAGCTGAAGACGAGAGAAGGCAATGTGGTGTCGACGAAGTCAGAGGTGTTAGGGGAGATAGAGAGGTTCTATGGACAGTTATATACCTCGCTAGCTTTACCCGTAACCAGCATGACCAACGATCCACGGTCAAAACTTACGCGACACTATACCGAAGATATCCCGGACATCAGCCTGTACGAGATCAGAATGGCCCTAAAACAGCTAAAAAATCACAAGGCACCAGGCGAAGATGTAATTACATCAGAGCTTCTGAAAGCGGGCGAAACGCCGATACTAAAGGTCCTTCAGAAGCTCTTCAATCTTGTCCTGCTCGAGGGAAACACGCCAGAAACATGGAACAGTAGCGAGGTGGTACTTTTCTTCAAAAAAAGGCGATAAAACCTTATTGAAGAACTATAGGCCTATCACGCTTCTGAGCCATGTTTATAAGCTGTTTTCAAGGGTCATCACAAATCGTCTCGAACGCAAACTCGATGACTTCCAGCCTCCCGAACAAGCCGGTTTCCGAAAAGGTTTCAGTACCATAGACCACATACATACGCTGCGTCAGGTTATACAGAAGACTGAAGAGTATAACTTGCCACTTTGCTTGGCGTTTGTAGATTATGAGAAGCCTTCGATTCGATCGAAACTGTCCTAAGGTCTCTCCAGCGTTGCCGCATTGACTACAGGTATATCGAGGTGTTGAAGTGTTTGTATGAAAACGCCACAATGTCGGTCCGAGTTCATGACCAGCGCATGAGGGCAATTCCATTGCAGAGAGGTGTGAGACAGGGTGATGTAATATCCCCGAAACTATTCACTACTGCCTTGAAAGACGCCTTAAAGCTCCTGGAATGGAAAAGACTAGGCATCAATATTAATGGCGAGTACATCACTCACCTTCGATTTGCCGACGATATTGTGGTCCTGGCGGACACAATGGAAGACCTAGGTATAAAGCTCTCTAACCTCAACGAAGTTTCCCAACAAGTGGGTCTTAAAATGAACATGGACAAGACAAAAATCATGGCTAATGTCCATGTTGTACCAACCGAAATCTCTGTTGGGAACTCCGTTCTCGAAGTTGTTGACGAATATATCTACCTTGGACAAGTAGTCCGGCTAGGTAGGTCCAACTTTGAGAAAGAGGTTAATCGACGAATCCAACTCGGCTGGGCAGCGTTCGGGAAACTACGCAGCGTATTCTCGTCCAAAATACCTCAGTGCTTAAAGTCAAACCAATTTGTCTTGCCAGTGATGACATACGGTACAGAGACGTGGTCCTTAACCACGGGCCCCATAAGAAAGTTCAAGGTCGCTCAACGAGCTATGGAGAGGGCGATGCTCGGCATTTCTCTGCGTGATCGAATCAGAAATGAGGAGATCCGCAGACGAACTAAAGTCGACGATATCGCCCAACTGATTAGCGAGTTGAAGTGGCAGTGGACAGGGCACATAGCACCGATGGCCGTTGGAACAGAAAGGTTCTGGGTTGGGACAGAAAGGAGTGAAGACCATGTCACGGAAAGCGCAGTATAGGGCGTCCGCCCACTAGATGGTCAGACGACCTGAGGAAGGCTCCGGGGAGCCGGTGGATGCAGGATGTGTCTGATCGGTCGATTTTCTAAATCTATGGGGGAGGCCTGTGTTCAGCAGTGGACGTCCTGTGGCTGAGATGATGATGATAATGACGATGACACCACATTGTGATTGATTTATAAGTTGTCTTAAGTAATTAAACTTAATATAATTAAAATGGTAGTAGTGTATTTAGGTTATCATTTCGAAAATAAACCAGTTTTCTCATAAACCTGAACTCATAGATATCTTCTTTCTTTATATCTCTATGCCTGAACTACTCTAATTTACCTGACCCCTTTTTCTCATTAATCTGGCAGACTCTTTTTTCTGCATATATTTTTTCAAAAAACTATTTCCGCAGCATACCTTCCCTTCCCCAAATTATACATCAAGATACGGTCCTTTAATAATTGGTAAAGCTGAATTATCAGATATTAAAAATTCGTAAATTTTAGACAAATTTACACTTTTTTTGCGAAAGACCCAGTAGGCGTTATCAGCCACTTTGGGAAATAATGATTTAGAAAGAACATCTTAGACGCGAGAGGGCCCCAGGTGTGGACGGCACCCGGGAGTAAAATGGGCTAGAGTCGCACCTGATTAAATAAATATAAAAGACGCCAAAAAGTCTTCAATACAGAATAAAGAGCTTTAGCTGTAGACGCCAGACACGATAAAAGGAGAATGTTGTGTGGTCGCAGTGCCGTATTCAGTAGCAAAAGTAGCTTTTTATAGTATAGCAAACGAGAAATCGAAGCCATTTTCATAACTATCGACGGCCATAGACTCCTTTCTCTTCCCACCTCCTATGGGCCACCGGCTTACACCACACGAAACGCGACAGCGCAGCCGTCACTTTACGCTGGTCTGTGACTTGCCCTGTTAATGTCTGTATGGTGCTACAGAATATGGGGAACTGTTGTTCCAATGTAGAAGAGTAGGTATGAAATAACCGAACTCGACGAGTGCTGTTTTATTGCTCGACCAAATGAATGGAATATAAATGTTGCTGCCTAATTATGAACTAAAGAATGTTGGACTTTGTGTAGTGTGTGTACGAGATCTACTACCTACGTGACCTTTACCACAATTTGAGTTGAATTTATATACAAAATGAAAGGAAAAGTGCTTCTGGATATGCTAGCCGCGCTAGCTTAGTTCGGCCCTGTGTGGTACAACAAGGACCTATGTGGACTTATAGGGATGTACTACACGGACGCGGTAAGTTGGGATCTGGCAAGAATGAGAAGAATGCTCTCTAGCCCCACACTTCCCACGATGTCGCCCTGATAAGGCGAAATCAGGGGTGGTGCGGGGGTAGAGAGCGGGGAATGGAATTTTTGTCAGGTCCCAACTTACCGCTTACATGTAGTAAGTACGTAAATGTACGTAAAATTGTAAAATACTTAATTGTAAGGCACTAAAGGGTAACTATTTTAATTTTATGCAGCGCCGCTTTTCAAATTTTCGATAAATTGGTCCCAGTAAATTCCTTTAGGATCGTACTTTCTTTTAATTTTCCCCAAGTCGTCTGGCAACTCTTTAGCGACTCTATCGAAGTATGAGGAGGCT
>LUGF01052152.1:11221-24304 GCA_001625245.1 Calycopis cecrops | reverse complement strand
ATCTTCACGAGACACAGGTAAGTCGTGTTTTCGTTTCGTCTCCAGAGTTTGCCGATACTTGTGTTGGTTACATCTGTTTGTTGCCATTTGAAAGTTTAGCATCAACTTGTTGCGAATAAGTTTTGCTCGTCAATAATATTGATTCAACTTTAATAAACGCTAGGAATATTATAAAGTGATTAGTGACCTATGTTTTTTTATTTACAAAAAAAATCACCCGATTTGTACGTATGTGTTTATAGAATGTTCTACAACTACTTATGTAAAGTAAGTAGGTACATTAGAACCTAAGTATTTTTCTTACAACAACACAAATAATTATCGACTCTCAAGTTTGAAAACTTCCGAGGAAAAAGCAAAACTAATAAGCAAAGTTTTTTTATTGTTATCGAACAACGTTACCAAATATTCCCGGAAACTGATTTACAAAACAAACAAGATTTCAGCCAGCGACTGCAATTTTATGAATTTCAGATATTAAGCAGGTAAATAACATTCAATCGAATTGTATTTGTTTTGTGTAACGATTTAATAATATTTTTATTGTGAAATGTACTATATAACTATTAAATTGAACCATTTTTAAAGAGAAGTTACTGAATAATAAACAATTGCCACAATTCACCACTCACATTTTTCTAGTAGGCAAGTTTTCTATTTTTGGTATAAAATCAATTCGTGTTGCATTCAAAGCTTTATTTTATGAATGGCATCGTAATTGGTTGTCATTGTTGCTGCCATCTGTTGACTTTTCGTAACAATTACGCTGAATGTAATGAAAACAAGTTCATAAATTTTCAAGTTTATTTTGAAATGTACCTATGTTTTTGCTATTTTATGGTCTGTTCAAAATCTAAATGTTATTATTCAACATAGAATTATAAAAATTGCTTTTTGAACGTCAAAAGTTACATCTACCACCGGTTCAATCCTAGCGCTGCCCTGAGAAGAACCGACGAAACAAACTCAGCTGGTCACCTGTTGGTTCGATTTTTGTGGTAAGCGGGTCGCTTGATTTGTGATTGATAAAGTCATCTAAAGGTAGACAGTAGAGTATCGGTTCAATTCAACAAGTGGAGTATCTGTGGCGTATTAACATAGACGTGCGTCAGTTTCCGTCGCTTCATGTTACTATGTAGGTAGCGCGGGTGTGTGTGGGTTCGAATCAATCAATGGTTATTTCAATTAACAAAAAAAATATTAGTGTGATTTTTTTCTCCTCTCATCATCATCATTATATAATACTAGCTGCTCCCCGCAGTTTCACCCGCGTTTTCGATATCGTGGAAAATAATCCCATGGCATCCCATAGAAACATTTTTTCGCTATAAAAACTATCCTGTGTTAAACCAAGTTACCCTCTATGTGTGTGCAAAAATTCATGAAAATCGGTTCAATAGTTTTTGCGTGAAGGAGTAACATACGAACAAACAAACAAACAAATATACAAACTTTCGCTTTTATAATATTAATAAGAATAAATAAAATGATGATGCGATCTTTGCGATTGTCAACGAATAATATTTATTATATGTTTGATCTTGCTCCTATTGTACCTATAACTTCAATCAAAATAAATATTGATATCTATTTAACTTTAAAGCTTTGTTTTGCTTGTCTAGACGTCAAGCTCTCGATACGTTCAAGTAGACAAAATTGTATTTTACGAAAATGTTAATGGCATGTCAAAGCGTGATCAGCAAATGGCTTTGATGTACAAAGCGTGTAAAGGCCTTTATTACTGGAACCTTACAAGCGATCATTGAACTTTATTAAGGGCGTACAGGAGGAGTTGTGAGATAGTTATTATTGTTAGTAAGAGGTAGTGCCATGCTGCATGCGGCTGAATTGGTCCGCCACCACCAGGGAGGTACACGAAACCGGCGTTAAGTGGCAGCTGTGCTGTCGCGTTTCGTGCAGTGGCCCATGAAGGAAGGAGGAGGAATAAGGGCAACGCATCTGTTGATCTCTATGCGGATGTGTATCTATAGGCGTCGGTAGTCATGAAGATGGCTCCGACAGTTCGTTTGCCCACATATACCATAAAAAAATATTTACGTCTCCGCGCAAAATGAGGCGGCCATATTGAAATCATTCATAAAGTTTATATATTAGGGCTGTAGGTACCGTACACGGTTTTTTACACAATCGTAAAAAGAGATGACGTATGTTCATGTCAATTTTGTCTACACGAGCTGACGAATATTGTACTAGCATAATATTATAAATGAGTAAGTTTGTATGTTTGTTTGTTTGTTATTCCTTCATGCAAAAACTGCTGATCCGATTTTCATGAAATTTGGCACACACATAGATAGTAACATGGATTAATACATATGATAGTTTTTATTCCGAAAAGAGGTTCCTATGGGATGCCATGGGATGATTTTCAACAGGATCGAAATTTACGCGGATGAAACCGCGGGGCGCAGCTAGTACTTACACAAGAGTAAATATGAGATATGATATGTTACAGCTGTATTCAGCCGGTACGTTAGGCATGTATTCGCTCAAATGATTACGTCATGATCGTTTGAGCTAAAGACGTTTCGTGCAGTGTGTAAGTAGCCGGTGGCCCGTGGAGGTGGCAGATGAAAGGTGGGGAACGCATATAACCTGCGGAAGTCTATAGTCGTCGTGAATATGGCTCCGACTGCTCGTTTTTCGTTTCGTATAGAGACAGCTATGCTGCCGCTTTACATGCTGTGAGTTTCCGCTGTCAAATTAGAGCCAGCAGGAAGGGCAAGTGGCGACACAACTGCAGAATATTTATTGAGGCCCGCTGAGTTTGTTTCGCCGGTTGTTCTCAGGACAGGGCTAGGGCTGAACCGGTGGTAGATTTAATTGTTGACGTTCAGAAAGTAATTCCTTTAATTCTATTTTGAATAAAAATTTTCTTTCTTTCTTTCTTTATTGATATGTATGGAAGTACTAGGTAGTCAACATAAGCTTATCGTACGAGAGGTAACACAGTTCCTGGTAACCTCTCGTGCGGTAACCTTTTAATACAATCTATGTTACACAGGATCCAGGGCTGGAATATTCCACGGCAGGAATAAGTATGCTTTTTTTATTCGTTTGCGATCCTTTTGTACTTGTAGTTTAATATTCACAAATTTTTTTTCTCCTATAAATGGTGGATGGTGATGGTCAAAGTCTGTCTACGTCAGATATTTGAAAAAAAATTAATGTAGAGCGGGCGACATAGAAACCATACCAGAAGACGCTACAACGGTTTTTAGAATTTTTGTTCGTTTGTCTTTGGCTGTTTATTTGACAGCATATTGCGGAAATGACTGAACGGGTTTTATGGCAAACTTTACTAATCTGTCGAGAAAATCTCAGTGAAAATAAAATATGAATGGTTTTAAGATAGATTATGCGGCTAAAATCGAGAGGCACAGGTAGCCATAAGTAAACATGCGAGGTCAGCTGAGTTTGTTTCGCCGGTTCTTCTTAGGACAGGGCTAGGTTGAACCATGATTGACATGATGATGTCATACTAGATATTCTAAAGTAATTTTTATAATTCTACAAGTTAGCCCGGCAGTCGTTGTCCTGTGATAATTATTGCAAATTTGGTTACCATGGTAACGTGTAACATTCAGATGCGGAACTGTTAAAACTCGTTGGCGAGATTTCTTTGCGACCTCTTCAACATTTAATGCCGTATTTCAGTTAATTTAAAAAAGCATAGTAAATTATATAACTAAACCTTCCCCAAGAAACACTTTCTATTGTTGAAAATCGTATAAAATTTCATTTCAAAAAGAATCGTATTCGTTTGAACTACCAAACCGAGCGTTCAGACGTTAAGACGCGGCTAGGTGACTTATTTTTATTATCTAATATATAAAATTCTCGTGTCACAGTTTTCGTTGCCATACTCCTCCGAAACGGCTTGACCGATTCTCATGAAATTTTGTGAGCATATTGAGTAGGTCTGAGAATCGGCCAACATCTATTTTTCATCGCGATATTCCCACGGGATCGAAAGTTACGCGGGTGAAACCGCGGGGCGCAGCTAGTATTATGTATAGATTTTGATTGAAAACATTCACATTTCATTTCAAAAATATTTCACCTTGAAAAGGCTAAGCAAAGGAAGGTTTGGCTTATCCCTATCATACTGTAAATATATAAATGCCTACTCGTCGCCCTTAAGCCTGGGCCTCGTTCACTGTACGACCGCGGATTTGTTGTTTGAAGCAATTTCCGCGGCCCTTTGTGATGGCGGCGTCGAACGGAACAGGATTACGATCAAACGTGTTGAAGGGGCGTCATTAGTTATTCATAGCTAAGTTAAGCGTCGCTCGGTGGAGACTATGTCGCGATGGGTGGGGTCAAAAGACAGTTATAATTGGTAGGTGGCAGGTATTTTAATCTTAAAATTTTGCAGTCTTTAGTTGGTTAAACTACATTATTGTTATTCATAGCTAAGTTAAGCGTCGCTAGGTGGGGACAATATTGTGATGGGTGGGGTCAAAAGACAATTAAAATTGGTAGGTGGCAGGTATTTTAATCTTAAAATTTTACAGTCTTTAGTTGGTTAAACTACATTATTGTTTTTCATAGTCAAGTTAAGCGTCGCTTGGTGGGGACAACATGGGTTCTCCACTAATTGGGTGCGCTATTTAGCTCAGTGTTATCGCAATTACATTGTACAGTCTCAAGAAGTATGCGATGTGTGTTGAAAGGCCAAGCATACCTTGTGTGGCATAAGGAATTCTGTAATGTATGCAAGTAGACTGCAATTCAAATATTGCTCTACTTAGGTACTTTATTTTACATACATACACACATTTACATTTCTTTTTCTGAAGGACCTTTACTTGGTGACGAGGAGGATCAATACCATAGTTATTTGATGGACTATGCCGCAGTAACGCAAATGGGTAAGAAACTCTGTGCATAACATGGTCCAGTACAAACTAGATCTGCATTTATTACGTTCCTGATAAGGATGGATATTTATATCTTTCATTCATTCATATTTATACGATTTCTCATACACTTTCTTCGCCAACTCTATTTAGTTAGATACATACAAGATATATGGTCAGAACTCGATTGGTGGTAGACCCTGTGCTTTAAAATGCAGACAGTTGACATTTTCTTTTAGTTTGGCATCTTCTAGCAGCTCTCTACGAGCTGTTACACTAAAAGTAAGTAATACAAGGTTGATACAAGCGAGAGGCATTAAATGAAACCGCACACCACAAATATCAGATCAATCGGACCAATAGTTTAGCCACAGGAATTTTTAAAATTTTTTTCTCACTTCGTACACGCTGTATCGCAGTTGATCGCTGACTATGGCCGGCCGGGGTCATTCACCCGGTGCTCGCTGTAGCCGCCCGTTATAAAGAGTGATATTAATTTTTCGTTATTTAACTTGTTTGAAAAAAGGATTTTCGTATACTTGTCGTAAACTTTTTTTTAATACTTTCGGATTAACTGCCGGCACTTATAGTATATGTGGTTTCATTTAATGCCTCTAACTCGTATCAACTCTGTATAACACTAAAAGTGACACAACACTTCAAGAGGTAGTCTTGGTGCATTGCAGCTGAATTGAGCCGGCACGACCGGGGAGGCAGCCCTTGATCACAGTATACCGTCGTAAAGTGACGAGCTATGTTTGTTTTTGCGGTTATCATTTCGTGTTTCGTGCGGTTTGTAGCCATGGGTGTAGCCTGTAGGTGTATCATTGCAGTCATTAAAAGGCTCCGAGTTCCGACTGCTCTTTAGCCTCCTCATACTATTCAAAAACAAACTTATAAAGGTTATAAAGGTTTTTGGATGCCTACACCTAGATATTTACAACTAGATACTTACATACACTACAGGTAGGTAGGTACTGGTACCATGGAAAAATATAATAATTTTTATAAAACCTAAAACGGACTCGCAAGAAATATTTTATTCATGACAATCCTGGAAAGCAGGGTTTACAAACTTAAGTAACGAGTAAGTTGACAATTCTTCGGAAATGTTCTTAACCCTGAACCTTGTACAAGTGGCATTTACTTCGTTGCGAACATTTTAATGAAATTTATAACTGACTTAAAATAGGTAATTATCGTCAAAATCATTATTTCTTTTAACTTTAAAACGCTTATAGTGTTTTAATGGTTACGTATAGTATTTATAATTTCGGATAAAAACAAATATAAATATAAACAAGACAATACAAATATAAATCTTATAAATAAATGGTGTTATATTATAATTGTAATATTTCACCAATGCTGATGAAAATGTAAAAGTTTGTTGATCGCGGTAATCTCAGGAACTAGAGATTCAATTTGTAAACTCTTTCAGCGTTGGTACAATGGGCTACATTGTAAGAAGTAGTGCCACGTTGTGTGCATGAATGTAGCCGAATTGGACCGGCACCACCGGGGAGGTACCTCTCGCTTATACGAAACCTGCAAGTGATAGCTGCGCTGTTGCGTATATACTCTGTATAACCTCTATGTCTATGGCCGTCGGCTTCTAGTTAGGAAAATGGCTCTGGTGGCTCAATCTGAAAATGGCTTCGGTTGCTCGTTTGTCCGCTTATATCACAAAAAAACCGGCCAAGTGCGAGTCAGACTCGCACACCGAGGGTTCCGTAGAAACGGGAGGTATGAGCAAAAGTAATAGACGTTGAGAAAATTACACTTCCTTGCGACAAACTTATATATGCGGGTGCTTGCATACATTTAGTATGAAACGAACTACATGCATAAGTTGGTAATGATTTTTCCAGTGATATAAATTTTATTTACCAATTTTTAGATTTATTCCTATATGTATACCGTAAGGTCTTACTTCTTGCCAAATTTCAGAATTCTAGCTCAACGGGAAGTACCCTATAGGTTTTCGAAAAAGTGCGTTTTCATACAAAATTAGTGAATAAATGGCTATAACTTTTTATTGCCTTAACTTAGAAGTGTGATTTTTTCAAGGCATCAAGACGTAACTGACCTCCGTATTTGACAAAGATTTCAGCTTAATCCCTTCAAGCGTTTTAGAGAAAAAGGTCTTGACAGACGTACAGACGGACAACAAAGCGATCCTATAAGGGTTCCGTTTTTTCTCTTTGAGATACGGAACCCTAAAAATATTGAGGAAGGCCGTGTCATTGCGACTAATAGGAGCTGAAATCGCAGTCATTTGGTAGTGTATCTACGTCACAAGTTGGTAAAAGTAACCGAAGATTTATAATTATTTAGTTGTTCCGATTAACGCAAAATGTACATATTGTATCTTGAATCCTTGATGTGTTACATTTGGTTTTCGATTTGTTTATGTTTAACTTGGCACCAAGCTGAAGGAAGAAAGCCCTGCCTTTATTCATTACACTACAGCGCATGTATCTTTGATAATTGAGGGGAACCGCCCTACAAGTGACTCCTGTGCCATTAACCTTGCGGATGCTATGATTGATGAGCGCTACGGAGGCAGAATACCGTTTTGCAGAGGCCTGCTTAATAATAAAGCCTTAGCTATAAGGCTCTTCTGTGTCCGTGACCGTGTTCTGTGCCCGTGACCGCCGAAGCCACATACATTGCTTACCCGCTACTTTACCACTGCGCACAATCTTTAAATCTTGCTCCTCTTACATTAAAACAAAATCGAAAGTTACAAAATTCAAAGTTTCTATTTGTCCATGCTAACAATACAAGAAGTTGCTGCATATAGCTGAGTCAGTGCACAAAGGAAATGTACAGTTAAGGTGGGAGGCAAATTGGATGCTAACACCTCCGGAATGTTGTTCGAGTTTGTACAGCGAGGTGCAGCGCTTGAGGCGCTTCAGGATAACTTGAGTCTTCGCAAACATTTACAAGCTTTGCAGACTGGGTACTGGTGTTTTAATATCTGTTGCTTGTATCTGAGTATCTTTGTACCCCGTTGTATCCTTTCGTGAGTTTTTTTATAAACAAAGTCAAATCGATTGCATTTCGGGTAGTGTTGTTGCATTGCAGCCGAACCGGGCGCTCTGGAGGTCGCAGCATCATCAGGCGGAGCACGTCCGCTGGTAGACGTAGCCCCCCCCCCCACAGGATCGAATAAAATATAATAGAACAGAAATAAGTTTATCCAATGCTCCTCTAACAGATATAACAGTATACAGGAAGCACACAAAAAATAATAGCTAGAACAGAGAAAAAGAAAAAAAGATACGTAAATACAATGTAATTATTAATTTAATTAAATTTCATTAATTAATGAGTTTTTTTTGTATGCGTGTGATGTCCTCCTAAACGTCTGATATATTATGTGAACCGGTAATCGAATTTTGAATAAAACTAAATAAATAAAAAAAGGGATGGGGGCACTCTGTTGAATTGAATCGATTTTTTTTTGTTTTTATCCAATCTGTGTATGAGGGTCTATGAATATGAATAGGTTTATAAAAAGGCCATCGTATATTATCTATGAATGACATTAAGGTTACTAAAACCTTTTTTTGTCAAAAAGTCTTCTCTTCCAAAGTGCAAGAGAGTGACAAATGTAAAAAATATATATGCTGTAGATCTCTATGAAAACTTGCAACGAAAATTGGTTTGAGCAAGATATCATTGTTAGTTTTGAGAAGTACATTTTCAAAAAACGCAAATACAACTTTGTCGTTCATACAAACGCTATGAAATACTAAGTTATTTTATATTCTGGTAAAAAATGTCACATCCTATACTTTTCGTTGGTACGGAACCACGGACCTTAACCGGTGTGCGAGATGTGATCGCGGTCTGTTTTAAAATATCGGAGGTCCTATGTCTAGAATATATGAAATGTAATAGAGCCACCTGCACCTTTCGTTGGTCCGGTCTACGGAATCCTCGGTGTGCGAGTCCGACTCGCACTTTTTAACTTTACGTAGTTCGTAACTTATTTTAAAAAAGTTATTTTTGACGTAATTAAGAATTTAAAAATTTTCAATAAAATTTATATAAATTCGAGTACATTTTATAAGTTGGTAGCCTATTAAGTTTTAACCGTTGGGAAGATGGTTGCGGGGACTTACCTCTAACAAAAAATTGCACTTTAAATCCAGATATTTATGGAAGGGATCCCTAAATCGAAAAATTGTGTTTGCAATCTCATAATCTTTTCCAAAGACCTATTCAACGATACCCCACACGATGGGTAATTGGACAAGAAAAAATATCCTATTTTAATTGTATGGAGCCACTCCAAAAAAAAATTTTTTCAAGGTTTCTTCCACCACTTTTTTGCCAAGATTAATCTACATACTCACACCAAATTACATCTTTTTAGTACTTATAGGCTCTGAATTAAACCGCGGACAGACAGACGGACATGTCGAAACCATAAGCATTTCTCGTTTACTACGGAACCCCATAAAGGTGACATTCGCGTAAACTTAAGCTTACAAAACTTGCTCAGAAACTTGTTCCCTACTATAAAACTGAAACATTATTCCGGGGACAGCCACATTGTCGTGTCACTACGTGATGTGCAGCCGTAGCCAGTGGACATGTCCCGAGTCTACGATCCAATAAACATATTTCGGTGCTTACTTGAGTTACTGTCTGAGTTGTACACTCGTAAAACTGTTTTTCTTATTTTCGGTAAACGACAGACACAACCACTCTTCCTTCCCTTATTATTAATGTTAAAAACATATTGTGTTTCATTACTTTATTCTCTGATGTACTTACATGTATTTTTAAACTTCTAAATGTAAAGTAAAGACTTGTGCTATGTTAGTGAAATATTAGTTATTTAAATGCTCTGTTTTCTAGATTGTAATGTTAGATGGAATTATCAGCAGTTGAAATTCATATTTGCGAACAGGCTTACTTATAAATCAATCACAAAAATATGAAATTAAATGCCTATTGGATTAAATACTTTAATTTAGGTAAATGAGTAAAGTATTTGTGTAGGCAACTAGATGTACCGTGTGCACGTTGCTACGTCACCAACAGACACCTCACCATGGACTACCAAAGCAATATATGAAATTTATTGGAGTAACAGTGGCTCCATCTGTTGAAAATTCGTCGTACCAATTTAGAACCTTCGTGGGCACATTCAGAACAACTTTACAAAAGATGATTACATTCTCAAATGCACTATGCATTACGATTCTTAAAAGGACTTACAGACAAACATTCATTTATATATGTATATACATTCGTGTCTGTGAAACTGTGGAAATACACATACAAAATTTTAACCCAATCGGTTCCAAACCAAGCCGTTCAGAAGTATACCCGATTTGTGTGTGAATGAGTGTGAGTGAAAGGAAAAATCGATCCACTACTTTCGGAGCCTATTCGTAACATACAAACACACACACACAATCAAATCTTTCCTCTTTATAATATTAGCATAGATAACAGAAATATTGTTTATTTTATTGATAATTGTATAATATTTTTTTACAAAGGCAAAATGCTTATACAACAACGAGTAGAGGACATGCTCTTTCAGAAATGATTATTATTTATTTAGGAATTGCTTTATAACGGCAATTTACTGAGTTGATAATTGAAAAAACATAATGTTAGAGACTGAAGAGTCACTTTAGAAAATAAATTAGTTAATTTTAAAGAAAAAATATAATCATTATACTGATTTTAGTTTTATACTTATAATGATAATTTTCATGTTTATTCAGTTAGGGATGCACTTCAGATCATTCAGATGTAAATAAGTTTATCCAGTGAACTTATGAAGTTATAAAACTACACGAGTGGCTACCGTGTAGTAGCGCCCATTGTTAGAAGATATCTCTTAAAGTTCTAAAAATAACCAAGTCTACCACGACCTACAGGAATTTTATTCTTTATTAAATTCCATACCAATGAAACAAATCCATTTTCTACAGCGAATACGCAATGTTAATAATTATATTACAATAAAATAACTTTAGTAAATTTTATTTAAGTTTTATTCTGTTGTTTTACAATATTAAATAATATAAAAATCACGTTTTATTCCTAAACAAATCAACTGGGATATGGGACATTAAACGAGTGAAACCACGGGTCTCACTCTCAAACAAGTTTTAAAATAAGTATAAAAGCTTTTTACACGTCACTCTATAAACCAAAGACCCAAAATATGCATTAACTATGGCAAAGACTTTCGAACAAACTTTATAAGCTTCTTGTACCGGCACGAACTTACCTTTATATGAAGCTCAGGTTTTATCAAACAAAACTCTCTTACCAAAAACTACTACCAAGTAAAACATTGTTCTTGTTTGATATTTCTCTTTCGTCTCGTTGTTTTTTACCTGACCTATAGGTGTTTTTGAAGTAAAACTTCTATACGCGTGCTGGGCATGGAGAGTAAGATGGCGAGAGCGTTACAAAAATCACACTATGAGACCGATGGAAGTTGTCATTCAAATTAGAAATTTAAATTCAATTTAAGTGAAACTTTTATGTATTTAAAAAATAAATATCATATGACATGTTATGTTATTGTAACTACTGTAATGAAAACCAAGATTTAAGTTTTACTTCAGTTGTGTAGTCTACAGCACTCACATTTTGTTGCTTTTTATTTTGCAACAACCTTAACCTGTATGTGTATGTGTGTGAACTTGTACTGGTATGTTCCCTGCTATAGCCTGATCGGCTTGGCGGGGACTTTGTCGTTACATTCATCTTGATATTGCCATTGAAACTGAGTGCGTACAAATATATTTTACAGTCCGAGTATTTGACATCATACTTTTGTTATAATAGCTTATCATTAGAAACACTTAGAAATTTATGTCAGTTTGCAGCAAGACTTGGACAAAATACTAGCCGATTTCAAGGCGTGAGATATGACGCGATTAATTACAAAAAGTTCAATTATATTAATCTTAAGGAATTTGTAAAGAAATATTATTTCAAAAGGCGAATGCGAAATTATACCTGCCTATCATCCATCGTAAGAAAATTAGTTTAGGATTCTCTTTGTAGTTAATAATTTTTTTTTTCTATTTTTTTCATTTCTATTTTTTTATATATAAAATACAGTTTTTTTTTTTTTTTTACGATATAGGCGGGCAAACGAGCAGTCGGAGCCATTTTCATGACTACCGACGCCCACAAACATCCGCATAGAGGCTATACAGATGCGCTGCCTTCCCTTCTCCTCCCACCTCCCTGGGCCACCGGCTACTTACACACCGCACGAAACGCGACAGCACACTTTACGCCAGTCTCGTGTAAGCGAGAGGTACCTCCCCGGTCGTGCCGGCCCAATTCGACTGCATGCAAGCATTCAGTGTGGCCATAGAGATATCTGATATCTATGAGTGTGGCACTACCTCTTACCTATGTGTAGTGTAACGAGCAGTCTAGTGTCTACCGACTCCCGTAGATATCCACATAAAAGTTAAGCGGACGTGTTGCCCTCTTATCTCCCACCCTCCTGTAGGCCACCAAAAACTTTCAAAATGCCTGAAACACACAAAATGTATTTTTTTCTTTCTATATTGCAAATGTAGGTGTTTAATTTTAGCAGACATCATAATATTATATACATATAACACTAGCTGCGCCCCGCGGTTTCACCCGCGTAACTTTCGATCCCGTGGGAATATCGGGATGAAAAATAGATGTTGGCCGATTCTCAGACCTACTCAATATGCTCACCAAATTTCATGAGAATCGGTCAAGCCGTTTCGGAGGAGTATGGCAACGAAAACTGTGACACGAGAATTTTATATATTAGACTAGCTGCGCCCCGCGGTTTCACCCGCGTAATTTTCGATCCCGTTGGAATATCGGGATGAAAAATAGATGTTGGCCGATTCTCAGACCTACTCAATATGCAATATGCCGTTTCGGAGGAGTATGGCAACGAAAACTGTGACACGAGAATTTTATATATTAGATTATAGATACTAAACCATTCCGATCATGTGTATCCTACATAGTTGTTCGATAAAGAAACTAAAATAGCACCGATGACCGGCATTGAGTGTTGAAGCATGTCACCTTCAACCGCGAGCTGTGTGCCTCGGGCCTGAGCCGTAGCACGCTACGCCGTCGCTGGGTTGCGAGTTGCGACTCGCTGTGACCCGAAAGCCGTAGCACGCTATGCGGCCGCTGAATTTCG
>LUGF01052152.1:0-10996 GCA_001625245.1 Calycopis cecrops | reverse complement strand
AATTTACATATAGTAACTTGGATTAACACATAATGGGATGCCATTGGATGATTTTCTATTTTCTACGGGATCGAATTTTATGCGGTTGAAACCGCGGGGCGCAGTTAGTATTTCCATACGACTAGCTGACCCGTGCCCACTCGTTTAGGGCTATATATATAGTTCGTTCGTTTAGGGCTATATGTATATATATATATATATATATATATATGTTTCAGTAAAAATAACAAATAAATGCTTTTTATCACGGAAGTAATGAATGGTGCCCTTGAGGTTGATTTTACTTTATGATTAACTAGCTGCGTCCTGCGGTTTCAACCGCGTAAATTTCGATTTCGTGGAAAAACATCCCATGGCATCCCATAGGAATATTTTTTCGGGATAAAAACTATCCTATATGTTAATCTAACTTACCGTCTATGTGTGTGCCAAATTTCATGAAAATCGCATCAGCAGTTTTTGCGTGAAGGAGTAACAAACAAACATACAAACTTGCGCATTTATAATATTAATAAGAATTAATACGAGCCATGTGTACATGTAGATGTGTATGTGGGTCAGCTGCTGTACGACACATATGTGCAGAGGATACACAAGGGTCGAGCAGCACCTGTCTGACCCACAAACAGCCGAACATCTCAGCTGTTTACCGCTGGCAAAATACTTAGCTAGCAATATTCAACAGCCGTACAGTGAAAACTTGGATTATAACTATACGCCGCCTCAAACTCCTCGTTAAAATGTTGCCTGTTTAAGGACCGCTAATATATTAATTTACTATTATATAAAGGGAGGTTCATACAGCTTATCACAAAGGCTTGAAACGATACTTTACACTCTCCGCTTTGTGAAACATATACAATACCGTTTTGTATAAAAAAGTTCAAAAGAACTCGCGAATGAAGATGCTCTTAAAGATATTGGAGACTTGACTCTCAATGCAATCCTGAGCGAAGTTATTGTAGCAATTGAACTCTATGGTGTATAGTAGTATAGTGGCTTTAGAGGAGCATTGCTTTGTTAGTTAAAATGTTACAATGAATACTTGGCAGTCTCGCGCGATGAATTTGTGTCAGTTTATAAGAAAACAGCATTCACGAAACTCTTACAAATAAGTGTGCTGTTACTTTGATTTTTTTGTAGATTATGAGCTTTTATTTATAATTTTGAGCTTTTATATATTCAGTCTCGTTGGCTTGCATTATGCATAATTGTATAACGCTTTAAGTGGTGACGCTAGAAAAAAGTCATCAAAACTTTACAATGTGGACATTGTAAGGATTCATATAACAAGAAAAAAGCTTTAACTTAAGTCCAATATGTTTTGCGGATTTGGTGTTCTGTTTGTTCAACATTCGCGTCCCGCACACAACTGTACGGTCTAATTATCTCTCGGTTGTCTCACAAGCACTAATGAGTGCTGGGGTCGTCCTCCAGATCTCAGGTCATTTTTATTGTGTGATCAATAATTTTTATTTCAAATTTAGTAAATATACTTGTATAAATGAAAATAACTTGAAATCATAGGGACTGCCGATAGAAGTGAAAACTGAAAACTAACTCCATAGTAAATATTAAAAAGTAGCATTAACGCGCCATGGCTACACTTTCCATACTACTTATAACATTTTTCTCTGGTTACCACCGCTAAAGAAATTTCATTAGGTTACAAATATCAATCAAATTCATTAATTTTATCAATGAAAAATATACTTACAAATTATGTTAATCATGTGCACATCAATCAATCAATATTATCATCAGCTGGACGTCTACCGCCGCCGGACATGGCCTCCCCATAGAGCGCCATAGGTGCGACAGAGACGAGAGATAAAGCTACATTATCAGCAAGTAATATACGCATCATATTATAATTGACTATTTTTATTTTTGACTGCCATCAAAGTGGCACGGGTCTGATTAGTTGGGTAATGAAAGGTATATCTGATTTGAAGTCTCCAGTACAAGACAAGTTGTGCCGGTCACGATGGTGCCACCAGAACACACAGGGACGAAGCAGGTACACCTTCCTTTTTTTTTTTCCCGGGGAAACTGTTATTTGTGCTGCCACCAGACCTGGGGTCCAGTGGGGAATGCCAGCTTCGACCCAAATAAGGGCCGCCCTGGGGCTAAATCCACCGCGGGCGCCGTCGGCCGCCTTCCTTGAGATGCCCCGGACCCGTCAGCAGCAGGGCAGCATTACTTCGTATTGTGATTCATGAAAATACCAGTTTGTTGTATAAATAACCTGTTGCCGCCAAATGGTTCTCGTCGCTGAAACCAGTCTCGTTGTATATTTGTATAGCGTGGTACGACGTAACTTATAACTGACATATGGATAAATATTAATACATAGATGTGTGGATAAATAATTATAATATATAAGTTTATGTTGTATGTTGTAGATCGCGGAGAGCGACCTGCGTCGCTTTCTGGGGGAGGCCTGGATCCAGAAGTGGAATTCTTTTAATTTCTTCAGAATCATTATTCGTTTGTCTTTTTCTTAGCAGCCATTGTTGATAAGAATAGATGAATCAAGATTTAGTACGCTAATGGTGCTGGCAGGCGCTATTGACCTCACACTGGTCGTAGTAGGGCCGCCTGTTTAGTGTTTATCAGAAGTTTTTAATGCACGTAGTCGACGCTTTTCCTCCTGTCTTGTATATTTCGTAAATAGTATAATGTATCCTAGGCACGTCGGGGGAGCGGTGAGCGGTGACCGGCGAGCGGTGACCGGTGAGCGGTAACCGGCGAGCAGTGACCCGTGACATTAGCGTTTGGCACCATTGACCAACTTCTAAGTAGTAGCTTCTGTATTATTTTATCAATTACGTAATGAGCCAAGATTGCACGAACTTCACCACTGTTGTAAGCGCTTGTTGCGGCCGGTTCTTTGATTCTAGGAGGTTTTAGTTCGTATTCCAGTCTCCTTAGTTTAAAATACATAATGGCGAATTTTGGCTACGGCGGTCGTCTAATACTTATAGTCGAGCAATACCACCATCTCATATATAAAATATATAAAAGTAATAGTAGTAATAGTAAAATAATAATAGTATTAAAGCCTTAGACATTGTCGACTTCACAAAGAAATACATTTTTCAGTAACCTTCTCAAGAATGTATGTAAATGTGCTAAGTTGTATTGCCCAAACATCCAAGGCACTAGACAGTCTTATAAAAATTCGGGTTCATCGTGCATAATGTATTGTGTTTTAACTCTCTTGATGTATTATATTGTTGCTTACCACGGGCCGTAGCAAATTATTATATAGGTATACATTTGTATCAATGTTTTAGAATCAAATAAATGAATTAGAATTTATTTTGTTGGATTGTAGTTATACACTTAGGTCATATCAATAAACTAATTTGAGTTTTCTCCTTAGGTGTGTTGTGTGAACATCTAGCGCTCTCCGTAACACGCTGAGCGTAACGCTGTACTCATTACCGAGCTTACGTCCCTTGCATAAACTCTAGTGACGTAGTTAGCTCACACTTTGAGGTGTAACAGCTATCGGATCAATTGATCTTTGATTGATATTTATCGCTAGATAAAATATTGTAAGTATTCTTATCTATGTATACATTATTATTTATTATACATATATCTATGTCATCATATGTAATATTATATTAATACTTATAAGCCTGATGATGAGTTATCGAAGCCAGTCGTATTAAGGGTAATTTGAATTAATAAAAAGTGGAAATCATATAAAATTTTATTATTTAGTAAAGTATAATATCGATTTCCATCAAGAAGTGGCAATATATTCTGTCGACTATATATTATATTAAACTCATATTTAGTAGATAGTAGGTAGTGCCACACTGCATGTTTGGATGCAGTCGAATTCAGCCGTCACGACCGTCTCGCTTACACGAGGCGTACAGTGACAGTTGTGCTGTCACGCTTCGTGCGGTGTGTAAGTAGCCGATGGCCCAAGGAGGTGGGAGGATAAAGGAGGTCAGCGCATCTCTATGCGGATGTATATGGGCGTCGGTGGTCATGAAAATGGCTCCGACTGCTCGTTTGCCCGCTATGCCAAAAAAAAATATTATACATGTAAAATTTGTATGTACATTTCTTAATCCTTTACGCAAAAATTAAAAAAAATAATACAGAGCAAAAATATATTACAATCTCGAATAATATAAAAATCACATTATATTACGAAATAATGAATCGGAATAGATGTTACACGAGTAAAACCAAGGGGCTTCGCTAGTTTCATAATATGTATAAGCTTGTTTACACGTCAGCTTATAAACCAAAGACCCAAAATATTACGTGTGGCAAAGACTTTTAAACAAAACTTATAAGCTTCTTGTAGTCCGGCACGAACTTACCTTTAGATAATGCATAAATTATACAAAAGCTGCAATGTATAAAATAATCAGTTTTATTAAAGACGTTCAAATAGATTGTCCTTTTTTAAAAATATCGTATATTTTATTAATTTTATAACACAGCAAAGTTGTGGATATGAGCTTGTTAAGGAAAAATTAGGCTTCGGCGTAGACAAGGATTTCCTCGTCGCTGGCGGCTTTCCTTTTGTTCCCCTCCGAACGTCCAAAGCGTATTGTTAAAAAGGCTTCCGCGGAAATTGAGCTATCAAATCCTAAAAGCTTTTAAATCTCACTGGTATTCTTAGAAGTTAACTTTTAGATTGGAGCTATGACATCTTTACTACAAGCGTGATTCGTAAGAGAAAACTAAACTTAAATAGCTACTGGTTATAGCTATACTGCTTTTTTATTAAGTCTTATGTTTTTAGAGTTCCACATCTCAAAGAGAAAAAACGGAACCCTTATAGGATCGCTTTGTTGTCCGTCTGTCTGTACATGCGTGAAGGGATTAAGCTGAAATACGGAGGTCAGTTGAGGCCTTGAAAAAATCACACTTCTAACTCTAAGTTAACGCAATAAAAAGTTGTAGCCATTTATACACAAATTTTGTATGAAAACGCACTTTTTCGAAAATTTATAGGGTACTTCCCGTTGAGCTAGAATTCTGAAATTAGGCAAGAAGTAAGACCATACAGTATACATATAGGAATAAATCTAAAAATTGGTAAATAAAATTTATATCACTGGAAAAATCATTACCAACTTATGCATATAGTTCGTTTTATACTAAATACCCGCAAACACCCGCATAATTATATAAATTGTCAACTCGTCGCAGGGAAGTGTAATTTTCTCAACGTCTACTACTTTTGCTCATACCTCCCGTTCCTACGGAGCCCTCGGTGTGCGAGTCCGACTCGCACTTGGCCTGGTTTTTTTTATTTTATCCGCACGTGCCCCGCAAATTCAGTTGCAATGTCGCCGTCACTCACAACAATATTTTCTCCTTTCTATTTGCATAAAACAATAAGGCGCAGCGCAGACGACGCACTTTTTGTGCGATCGAGTCTGCGGCGATTGATTTTATGCTCCGGACTTTTTGCGCGTCGTGTGCGTTACTGCATATAATTGCATAGGTTCTATTTTCACAGACTAAAAAGTGCGTCACGGATAGTCTGTCGTTTGCGCTGCGCCTAAAAATGAACTAGCTAACTAAAACAATATTTCAAGCTAACGCTCCTTAAACAGCGAGAAAACAGAAAAGCGTCTTGTTAAAAAATCCTTTAGCCGTATGAATATTCTCGCATCATTTTGAATTCAGGGCCAATTTAGAGGTCCCGTGGGCCGCTTGGCCGAAACGTGTCATCAAAAATGGACGAGCTGAGTACCTACAGCTCGTTACACTGTTACATTGTAGGTCCACAAACACAGGCCGGTCGAGATTGAGGGCTCGGTGTTACATAGGTAGTTATCGAGTTAGGCGTTATTTAATGGTATATGGGGCAAACAAGCAGTCGGAGCCAATTTCATGACTACCGACGCCCAAAGACATCCGCGAAGAGGCTACACAGATACGCTGCCCTCCTTTCTCTTCCCATCTCCACGGGCCACCGGCTACTTGCGCTAGGCGGTAATCATAATTTTCGGCTACGGCGCGAGAGGGTCGTTATCCTGTTATTCTATTGAGAAATATTAATTACGATGTACCATTCTTAGGACTTCAATTGAGATAATCTCTAATGCTTGTGTTCGAAAAAAACAGTATAGTACAATATGTTGTACGCGTATATATTATAATTTTTCCTAATAAGGGGTAGTGTCATACTGCATGTTTGCATGCAGTATGAGCCGAGTTGGGCCGGCACGAGCGGGGAGGTACCTCTCGCTTACACGAGACCGGCGTAAAGTGACAGCTGTGATGTAGCGTTTCGTGCGGTGCGTAAGTAGCCAGTGGCCCATAGAGGTGGGAGCCTCTTTGCGGATGTCTATGGGCGACGGTAGTGATGCAAATGGCTCCGACTGCTCGTTTGCTTTTATACCATAAAAAAACTTCAAAAACAGTTTTTCTGTATGTGATGATTGACGAATGAAAATAATAATATCTAACATAATTCTTCGTCATTTATTTTAGTATCTTTTAAGTTTGACGAAGATATATAACAAATTTATATAAGATAATACTTTTGAGAAACGCCTCCTTGTAAAAATTAAAAGAAAACAACAGATAACTTAACTAACGTTTTCATTATTATTCTTTTTTTTTTAATACATTTATATATAGTTTTGCGCTACCCCTCCTTAATTTAGAATATTCCTCTTGGCTGGGTTGCCTGGTAGAAATTACTATTTAAGTAATAAGGCCGCCTTTGTGTGCCTTTACGATTTTTTGTTCTGTTTCTTATGTTTGTTTTATTTTTGTATAAAGTGCACAATAAAGAATAATCTTTCATTCATTCAACGTTTACTTTTACTAAACTCAGTTATGTTATACTAAGTTTATAATGCATTTATGCTTGTCTTTATATCGTAGCTACACAATTACAAATTAGATTAAATGAATAGACAAAGATATGACCTAGGGATCTTCAAGAAAAGAGCCTACTCTTATCTTAATCGGCAATCGGCATCACAACTGCAAAATCCCCCGTGTCGCAGATGTCTGTGGGGACTGCGGGCGTCGGAAATCACCTCCATCTCGGTGACCCGACTGCTCGTTTGTCCCTACTATTATGTTACAACTGTACTAGTTTGTACTATAAACAAAAAGTGATGCTGCTCAAGAGCTTCACTGTACCATAATTCAAGTTTACCTTCTTCCTTTACGCCCCCGTTACTTCTAAACGGCTGTATGAATGTTTGATGCGACGGGGACGACTTTTCTTAAGGTACGGCCGCGTTTTCTGCCGGCTACAGTTGGCCTCAACAACGATAATGGTTTAAATATGAGCTTAAGTGCCTTTTCTGTGTGCACGGGACTGTATTTTCTTCTGTGACAGTCTATTACCTGGCAAGCTGTCAGGACTGATATATCGTCCTCAGAGATTCCATTGGGAAGCTCTACAAACATATACATCTAGAACAATGAGCGTGTTTTTGAAAATTCACCATAAATATTCAGTAGGCCGACGGATTTTCAAATTAATGAAATTTCATTTATCACAATTGCCTTACTTAGAGATAAATTTTTATCCTCACGGTTTTACTGTCAAATTAAAAATGGCCGAGCTATTCAAGAAAAGCAGTGTTTTTTTTTGAAAAAAAAAGAAACCATGATCAGGTCTACTTTTTGAATTAACACTCCCAGTGAGCTACGAAAAAAAATCCAAAAATTAAATATTTAATTATTCACGTGTCAAAATCTAAATCTCCAATAACTGGACTAAGCTCTAAATTCTTATCTCTTCTCTAGTTACACGGAACATGTACCCTTAAAAAATGATTGTATAGTATCATCATCAAGTATCAACGAATTATAATGAAATTGTAATTATAGCCTCAGCTATACTTGAATTCACATCGTTCCAATGAAAGTGCGATTTAACTCAGAGCCATCTATTGTTAACTTTATTTAAACTTCAAGAGCCTAGGATAGGTCCAATATCTTACAAAATCCATCAAATAGGCTCCTAAATAATTAATCGTAGATTAGAATAATATGTATGTGAAATATATTAATAAAATTTAATACAGTTTTAGCAAACCTGGCGGATCGGACACCTATACATGTGTGCATGGAACAAACTAATACCTACTAATCTATACTTTATATTTTGTCCATCAGAAAATAAGGAAGGTCTGGGTCTCCTAGGGTCTATACCCTTCACAGCCTACTGTGTAAGCTCAGTGTACATAGATGATATTTTGTATAACGCTATGGGTTTTTTCATGGAAGACGTCATAAAATACCTCCGTTGTAAGTAACAACTTGCGCATATATACAAAATAAAACCCCCATTGGTTTTATTTTATTTTGATTTTGTTTCAAGACCGCAACCGCTGCAACTTCATACTGTGACTTTTTGTGACGAATCTTAATATTTTACTCTCATCATTTTTTCATTACGAGCCTAAAGAAGTATAACTTCAATAAAAAAATACCAATTTTAATTTATGGTCATTATTTTAGTTGGTGCTTGTAAAAATTGTTCTGTAATGAATTGAAAGTCTGGACTCTGGGTACGCCCTTAGATTTGCCATGCTGCTTTACATGAATTTAGCCGACATGACCTGGGATTTACCTCTTGCTCGCATGGTATTGCCGGTACCAAAGACTCCAAGAACTGTTATTTTCCGAACTATAATAGACGAATTATTATTATTAAAATACAGATAATTTTTACCTTTTTATTGATGGTATTTTCAGTATATTTTTATTTCAAAATATCGATATATCGGTATGATACAGCGGTTGAACACCCACGACCATCCTATAAATAAGTTATTGTGGAAGAGAGACCAAACTAAAATTTTCATGACTACCGAGTACTGACACCCATAGACATCCGCATAGAGGCTATACAGATGCGCTGCTCTCCTTTCTCCTCCCACCTCCATGGGCCACCGGCTACTTACACAGCTCATGAAACGCGACAGCACAGCTGTCACTTTACGCAGGTCTCGTGTAAGCGAGAGGTACCTCCCAGGTCGTTCCGGCCCAATTTGGCTGCGTGCTAGCAAGCAGCGTGGCACTACCTCTTATCAAAACGTGCAGCGTCAGCTGTGCTGTCGCGTTTCGTGTGGCGTGTGAGTAGCCGCGGCCCATGGAGGCGGGCGGAAAAGAGGCCAGCGCATCTGTAGGTAGGTATAGCGTCTATGCGAATGTCTATAGGTGTCGTTAGCCATGAAAATGAATCATTGACTGCTCGTTTGCCCCCGTATACCATAAAAAATGGCCGAGTATATAGTAAACAGTTTTTATGATAGTCCGCAAATATTCAAAACATTTTTATTTTTTTTTTATTTTTATTATTAAAAATATTCCGTTTACAATATGTGTTCATACATTGTCCCGCAAAGATATTTATCTAGATATTTCCTATATTTATAATTTAAAAGAGTATGAAATTCACCGGTGCGTTCCTATTCCAGACTCAATGATATCTTGAGCTAAGATTTAAGAACGCACTTGTTTTAAGGCAATATCGTGTCAGTTTAGATAGCGTCATCGTTAACCGTTCTCTAAATACCACCTCTGCCGCCACCGCCGCGCCGCCGCGCCGAGCTGTGTCCCCTGGCATGCCACCGCAAGACGCGCCGCAATTCGCAAATCGCATCGCTGCAGCTGTTAGCTGTGGCCAGGCCGTGACGCTGCACTGTAAACATGCTACACTGTAGTATAAACCATTTTTTCGTACATCCACACGCAGCTCCACATCCCTTTTTGCAACTACAAAATAACATTTGCAATAAACTATCCGGAGCAGGTAATTGATTCATTGTTATTATGATATACTTGTTATTGGAATACTTCCATCCCCAATTTTCAATAACTACGTAATTTCCTAGCCATATCTGAATTTGTAGGTACACTCGTTTAAGGTGCTCAAATGCTGCATCAGTTGTTGCAGGCAGTGATGACAAATTTATAGCCGTACAGAAAACTGATTGTTATCGAGATATCCATAAAAGGATTTCTGATATAACCGACTTATAGACACTTGCAACAAAATATCATTCGGATTGTTATAATTTACTGAAATGAGCATGTATTTTGAGTTTATAAGGCGCTCCGTCTAAAATTCATGATTTAAATACATTGAGGTTCAATTCTTTCATAAAAGCAACAGCCAAAAAAACGAGTGTTCCTTTGTTATCACTGCCTCCAACAACTGATGCAGCATTTGAGCACCTTAAACGAGTGTGTGGATGCCGAAAAAGTGGTTTATACTACAGTGTAGCATGTTTACAGTGCAGCGGAAATAGTTGTTACAATACTTCACCAGACTACAGATAGATGAAGTAGATGTAGACAACAATATAATATATTTAAATAAACAGATTCTGTACTAAATTTTTTTTTGCTTTTCGTTAGTCGTAAGTAATTACCTTATTTTTTTAATGTACACAATAAAGTACATTTCATTTACCTATAATTATTTAAACTAGCCGAGAAATTCCATTGTATATAGCAGCTGCCACTCCGCTCACTCCTCCACGTTTTTCTGCCTGTTCGAGATCCCTACTGCTATTTCATACACAGGTATCTTTGAAAAATGTTCCTATATATTATGTCTACTCGGGTAAGATTTAACATATAAATAAATAAAAAATACTGTTTTAAGTGAAAATATATGGTCAAACATTATATTTTTTATAATAATTTGTTAAAAATAAAACAAAAAAAAATGAAATGCACAAATAAATAATGGGTAAACATTGCAATTTATAGTTTAAAAAACAATATCCCACATCGATCATATTAGTTCATTCACGTAACTCTAGTCCGAGGTAAAAACCCCCAGGAACTCCATTAAATCAGTAATTCTAATTATTAATTATTAATTAATAATTATTAAGTTACACAGAACATGCAACTTTCAAAAAATTTAAATTTAAATTTATAATCTTAGAACTCGTTCGTAGAAAGTCTGCAATCCATAGTAGGAGTAGGGTATAGGAGAATTCACGTCGACACAACGATAGCG
>LUGF01052144.1:240278-255729 GCA_001625245.1 Calycopis cecrops | reverse complement strand
AAACCTAAACACTTACAGCACCGCGATTGTGCGTAACAACTACGTGAAGAGTGTCCGTACCTCTGACAGTTGTGACACTGTCCGGGGTAGGATTTTCGGTGGGGGGCCTCGACTTTCATGTCGCGGAGTCTTAAAACTTCTTTTATCTGATAGATCTTACGACCTTCAGGAGTGAGTGGCAGAACGCAGTGCACCTTGTTATATGTTTTTTTCAGTGCTGCGTTTGTCATGCGGGCAACGGACTGTACCGGTATACCTTTCGCGAGGAGATCTTCTAAGATCTCCTCCGAGGTATGTTCTGTCGGAACTTTTGATATAACTACGCGTAAAACGCGCTCCTCCTCGAGCGCGTACGTATGGAAATCTAATTGTACCTCTGAGAGGTACTTTGTAAGGCGCCTGTGGTCGTTTACCGACTCAGGCTGTATTAAAGTGCCTTCTTTTAGTGTCTTAGCATGTAAGATGCTTATCTGATTTGCGCGGAGCTGTTTTAAGACTCCACTCCATTTATACCTATCATGTAGGACTACCGGGGGGGGGGGCGTTTCGGCTTTTTAGCCGCGACCTCGGGGTCGACCTCCATGGAGGCGCTGGCTGTGTCCTTTGGAACTGTGTCCACGTTGGTTTTCGCCGCGCTCACCGCAGCCGCTACTGCGACCGCCGATGCAGTAGCTACATCCGCTTTAATAGGCCCCGCGGTCGCCTTTGCGGACTTAGAGCCCGCTTTCGCGGAAACTGAGTCCACGTTTGCGACCGCGGCCTTTACTGCGGATGTAGTGCCCGCCTTGGCGGTCGCTGCAGCCGCCTCCGGTCGCGGCGTCCACTTTCACGGGTTTGTTCGTGCCAGCTACAGCCTGGGACTGGGCCACGGTTGAACTAACACTGGGGGGAAGGCTCGGGCCCTGGTTGACTGCTTTAGCAGGCAGAGACAGCGACCCCGCAGAACCGGCGCTGCCTTTGCGTCGTTTCCGCTTCTGGGCCTTACTAGTGACCTCCTTGAACTCCCCCTCCGGCACTGGGACCGGGTCGACAGACATCGCCTCCACTGGGGGGGCTACAGCCACCTCAGGGGAGGCTTCGTCCGCCGACTCGGCCTCGGAGGCCGGGAGGGAAGCAACAGAGGGACTAACACTATCGTTGTCATTATCGGACAGCGGGGAGGCGGGGGCACTAACACTCACGGGGGAGGAGGGCCTAGAGAGCGCGGTCTCGCCTACTTCACCCTCTGGAGAGGGGACATCTGACTGGGTGGCTTTGGCTATTTGAGCCTTGATAATATATCTACTGAGAGAGGTCTTAAAATCGAGTTGGGAATCCAGATAATCGAGGATTTCCTGGTTCGATAAAATCTCCTCCATGATTGAGGAGTTTGTAAGGTGAGAGAGGGGTGAAGTTACGTCATTCTGGGTCAGAATCGGACAAAGGGGAAACACACAAAAAGACTCCTAGACCATTCCGCATGTGCGGGATGGGTAAGTAAAAGAACCCCGCTTAGTGCGGGGGTGTGAAACAGTAAGAGTACTTACAGATCCGCTTAAACGCTGAATTTAAAGTTTCCCGTGGAAACTAAACACAACGCGATACTAAGTTAACACGACACAACGAGTAATTAGCCAGCGGCAGCTAATTATTCGCGAACTCAGCCCAAACCGCACATAGTCTAGCCAGCGGTGGCTCTGAGAGACGGGAACGCGGCACTTTTTTCACTCACTAAACACTGCACACGTGTAACGAGGGCTATTGTATATTCGGATACAAAAACTCGGAACGGAAACAGCGATCTCCGATAACAAAAGTATAATCCTTTAAAAGGACAATGCTATTGTTCTCGGAGCGGCGCTGGGCGCTTACTTACAATAGCAAAAGGCTAATTGTAAGGAGCGAGAGGTCTGTCTCAGACGAGTGTCTGAACCAGAATGTATGTGCACGACTCATCTTAATCCCTTAATCTCATTTGATCTTCATCATCATCATCATCATCACCATTAGATCTAAGAGATCCCATATCCTATAGTAGGTATAATTGTACCATTTAAATAAGTTACACCGATGTACCTGCGCAGAAATCATTTTTTGGAAATGCGCGAAATTATTTAAGCCAATCGCCAGGCAATATTTTTGCACGGGAAATTGTTCATTCGCCATTGGTCAAACGAGAGTTGGCTGTATTGGCATTAGTCAGTTGCTTAACCGAATGTCAGCTCTCAGTAGGCTGTCATTCATACACACGTCAAAAGTCATGCAGATATTAAGAGCGAGATAGCATAAGCTCACGTCTTGTTATATTTTAAGCCTTATTTGTTGTGGAATAAGGTTTTTATCGAATCGATGTTATAAATCGGATCAGATCGACCTATGTTGCGCTGTTCTGCGTCAACGACGAAAGCCAATGTAACTTATTAACGTGGTCGAATTATACTCAAATATAATATCCTTCTGTATTTTATATAAAATCATAGTTTATATTATCTGATCCCAACCCCAGCCAGATTACACATTTACAAATTGATTTAGATTTCTTCTTATATTAAGCTAAATACTGATGTGCTTTATGACATTATTTTCTTAAAGGCAGAGAAGTTTACTTTAAAAGTATTTGTTCATAATGATAGTTAGTAATTTTGCCTTGAAAGTACAAAAAATAAACCTAAATTTTTACATTATAATATTATTAATGTGAGATGTGAGATAATCTAGCAATGTGGTTGGTACGTAATACCACACTCGGTTTTTTACTTGATTTTTGTCCTCAATTGTATAAAAGCAATAATTTCCTTTTTGGGCAATTTTCTTGTACTGATTTGATAAAAAGTATTTCAAAAACTGATGTTTGCGCATTTTCTAGTATACACAATTTTACGCAAAGTGTGTATGCTAGCAGTCCAACCCTATCAAATAAAGTATCAGCTAATCACAGTTTGCAGTCTATGCCGGCTTTTATAATTAGTACATAGTACATTCGACTTCCAATGGCGTTTAAGCGGCCACACTTGGCGACCCCTAGGCTTTTAATAGTATTGAGCAATATTACCAAGATTGCAATTGTTCTCAGTTAAGGGTTAAACTTAATGATTGCACAATGACAAGAGAAAAATATACGAGCCAGTTTAATTTTTATTACACATTGAGTTATATACGTAGTAATAATAACTCAATGTTATTACATAACATGTTTTCATTGGATCATGTGGGGCTAGTATCGTACAATCTATCCTCAAAAACATTTAGTCAAGGTGAAAGGAAAATTGAGTCAAGGTGTGACATTAAATAATATTAAATCAATACTTTGTACGATCGACTATTCACTTTCGTATAAAATAGTCAAAGATTCGTACTGGGTGAGTTCCAAAAATCACTGCCAGTACTGCTCAGTACTTTTGCAGTTGTCAAATCCATACTGCAGTGTCCAATTTGACAACTGAGCAGTACTGGCAGTAAATATCGGAAAGCAGCCACTATTTGCGACCCTACAAGGCAACGTCAGACGGTTTTGTATTGTCAAATGTCAATTGTCATATTTTGCCATTGTCATTTGTCAAATAGGGATACCGGATAAGTGACTTGAGTCTTGACCTTGTTTTTTGTTAGTGTTTTGAGTAGTCGACTGTAGTTTATACGTATCAAAATGTTTACTTTACCTATTTAGATTATGTATTAATGTTGTAATCATTTTATTAACAATCCGAGTAGAGTACCTACTTTTTACTAATAGAACTATGGAGTATAATATATTACTCCTCACTATTCAATGATATCAATCTTTTAATTATAAAGAAGATAGTTATAAACTTTGCCCCCAGATGATAGTGATAATTTACGGGCTTTCAAATCTCTGATATATTAACGTTTTGTAAGTAAAATAGTCTACATAGTGTTTATCAGAATCCGCAAATAATAAAGTGCTTGTTTGGGTTTTCAAATAGTGTGACACAAAATTTCATTAGAATTACTTAGCTTGAAAAATGATTTCGCCTAAGAAAGCTATTACGGACGAAGATCTTATGAAGTATTTTCCTAACTTTCCGAGTGGCCCTCTGGATGAGTATAGAAAGAAGGCGACATTTGATTGGCGACGTATAAAGGCAGCTTATGAAACTTTATCCTCAATTAAAATGAAGGTAATTATTATTTTTTTTTACAGAGGTATGTAAGACGTTAATGACGGGCTAATGAAGGTTGCTATCAATTTGTAATTAAATTTAGATTACTGTCAGAAATTGAGATTGAACATCCTTGAATATTTGTGGAAGCTGTGTACTTTATAATATATGCCTCTACAACATTTTGTAGCTAGCTGGCTGATCAGCAAAATTAGCAGTTGATAAGAAATCAATGATTCAGCTTCCACCAAGGGATTGAAATGAATTATTATTATTTTATTAATAACTAATTGGTGACCACTCAAGTTTCCAGTGGTAGTTCATAAATAATATATATTATAAATTATACCAGTCCTACACAAAAAGGCTTTTAATTATTAAAGTATTTTTTTTTTAAATTTAGTTAAGTATATATCAAACACACTTATTCTTTTTTCACTTTTCAAGCATGATATTTGGAAGTTCATGGAAAACAATTCCCTATTCCAACACTCGGATGAACATCTCAGTTTTGATGAAATAAGGCATTTAACTGTTAAGAGGATGTATGCTGTGTATAATGAAAACTTTGTACCATTTCTGAAGGTATGTATTAAATTAAATGAAACTATTACATAATGAATTTCCAGTTATATTTTTGATTGTAATACTCATTGATTATATATATAATCATCATTATCATCATCATAGTCAGCCTATTGCAGTCCACTGTTGGACTTTGTTGGTTGTTGGTTTATTAGACATGGTTACTTCTTGGTCACCAGCAAAATTTTAAAATAAAGAAATAAACATCATTCCAAGGGTGTATTTTAAATTTTATTGTCTAATTATTGTAATATTCTTTAGCTAAAAATCGATTTGAAATGGTACATAAAAATAGACTGACTAACTGACTTTAAGGTCCGTGATGCCGGCCAGTCGCAACTCGCAAGCCAGATGCCATGCGGTAACCAAAAAATATGTTTTGTAACATGGGACAAAGTAATTGTATCTACGAGGTTCTTAGAAAATCAAAAACTGAGCAAACTAGCAAGTTATAAGTTTTATTATATCTTTTCAAAATAGTGTCCATTCACATCAATACATTGCTGCATTCGATAGAAGCATTGAGAAAAGGACTTTGCTCACTCGTCTTAAGAGGTCTCTTCGTTGCTCTTCTGAAACGCAGTCACTGCTTCCTCGGCGTCTGTAAAACGTATTCCTTTAAGTTTTTCTTTTATTTTCGGGAATAAATAAAATTCTCAAGGTGCGAGGTCGGAGCTATACCAACGACGGGTGACCCAGCATTCCACGTCTGATGTAGCCAAATAGTCGATAGTTTGTCTTGCGGTGTGCGACGAGGCGTTGCCGTGATGAAGGAGGATCCTACTGCGAGCTTGTTTCTCCCGAACCTTTTCCAAGACAAGTGGCACACAATTGTTAGTGTACCACTGTTTTTTGATCCTCTAAAACAATTGTTGGGTAATGACCTGTCTTTACAAAGAACGAGACCACCATCTTTTTTTCCACGCTTCAACCTCTCTTCACTTTAGTTGGCAACTCTTCGGAAGGAAACACCCACTGAGCAGCTTGTCTTTTGGTTCCCGGATCATAACAGTAAATCCAACTTTCGTCACACTTGTAAGTACGTCGAATACAGCGTTTGAGCCACCTCCGTCAAATCTTTGAACCATTTCACGGCACCAATCAACACGGCGGAGTTTTTGGGCTTCGGTCAAATTATGAGGTATCCACCGGGCACAAAGCTTCCTGACAGCTAAATGTTCATGAAGGATTTTGTGGACTTGACTTATACCGATCCCTAAGCTTGTCCGAATCTGCTGATAGGTCACTCTTTTATCAGTCTCTATCATACGTCGCACAACACTGATGTTATCTTGAGTCGTCACCGTAGAAGACCGTCCTACACGCAGATCATCGGTGAGATTAGTACGACCACTCATTAAACCAGTTGTAAACAGTAGCACGAGATGGGGGTTCATCGTGAAAGGCCAATCGAAGTCTATCATAACTTTCTTGTTGACTTAAATGACATCGAAAGTCATAAAAAATCATTGCACGAAAATTTTCTCGCGTTAAATTCATGCTGACGTGACACAGCCAATTTTCAATTTACCGCCAAAACGTAAAACAAATGACAAAAGAATAAAATCCATATTCATTATTATAACCAAGAGTTCCATTTTCAAAATTAGAACTTACTTTTTTATTATATTGTTTGCAATTGGCCAGTTCTAAAAACTTAGAGTGACCCTCGTAATTATTTTTTTCGAATATATTATTAATTCTGAACCAAACCTGAAAATTTGACTGGCAACCAAAAAGTAACCCTGTATATTAAACTTTTATGAACGTAGCTGTGAGTTTTGCTAGTATATAGAAGTTTCATGAATGGTGTTTGTGTTCACTCTTCCCAAACATCTGGACTATTTTTATGAAATTTATTGTTTCTTTGGTCAGATGAGAGTAAGTTGTAAACTATATATCATGTTTTTACACCTTAATTTCCATTAGATAGAAAGTTAAAGACATTGAGACACAGTTATATTGAATGTATATCTATTGTGTGTTATATCTATTGTAGATCCAAGAAAAATATTATACTTATGTAAAGTCCATAACTATAATATTATGTTATTTAACATTGTGTGGCATTTGCTGTTTGCAATAAATTTTCCCACCACACCAAATGGTGATGAGCCACCTGAGATGTCACCTATGTTAGATGGTTGATTCTTACAACACCAACTTTTTAGACACATACATTTTTGTATGCTTTCTTTATAATTCCTCGGTATTCCGGTCCGATACGACTTAGGGATCTTCAAGAAAAGAGCATTCCTCTTCCTTAAAGGCCGGCAACGCGTCTGCAAGACATCTAGTGCTTAATGCTCGTATATTTTGTATTCTATGTAAAATGTTTTATGTGCACAATAAAGAATATATTGATTGATTGATTGACTAGTTTTGCGGATGTCCATGGACGGCGGTAGTCACTAAGACCTGCTCGTTTGCCCCCTGTATTATAAAAAAAAAATAAAAAAAATTTAGGCTTCTTATGTTTAGCAACAGGAAAGCACAGTATATAGTTTCTAGATTAGTTTATTGTCAATGTCATCATGGTAGCAATATTTTGTTTAATGTTATATTTAGTAAGAAAATTATTTATTTCCTTTCTTACTGTTTACATTTACTTTTTAAATATAATTATTGTTGATACTTTTAGTGCTTTTTGTGGTTCAATTAACTTTAAAAATATAATCCACTTGTTTTTATAGTGTGATAAGTGTGTAATAACATTATTACATTTTAAATTAGATAATAATCAGCTTGTCTAGATAAAAGCGCTTTATGTTGTAACTGTGTGTAATTCCTAATAAATAAAACAAAGAAAAGTAAATAAAATTACATTATAAGTAGGTTTCGCAGATTACAATAATGAGATCAACCATTATAAATTTAAAATATAACCTTTAAACCCTTGAGTTTGTATAACATTGGGTAGGGCCACTTCACATTATCTCTTATAGTGTTTTAACTATTTTTTTGTTTATTAGATAGCCGAGGATCCAAGAATATATCTAGCCGAAACTGAAGCACTGTTTATGTTTGACAGCTCTTTGGCCATTAAAGTATCTCTTACATTTCGTATGTTTGCAAATACAATACAAGCAATTGGTGGGCCTCACCTCTACCACTTTGTAGAAGATATTCAGAAGGCAAAAATTGGAGGTTGCTTTGCCTTGACGGAGGTGTCACATGGTTCCAATGCTAAAGGCATGAGAACGACTGCCACATATTGTCCAAAAACACGCCAATTTATAATGCACAGCGCAGATTTTGAAGCAGCAAAGTTTTGGGTGGGCTCACTAGGTATGTAAAATTAAAAGTCCTTTCTTTTTTTGTTAATTTTTACTAGTAAACTGTAAATAAAGTGTTTTTATGGTAAATGGAGCCTTTTGGTGAATGCTGACTACCACGAACATCTGCACAATTATTGGAAAGAGAGACAAGACAGAGGTTAATTTCTGATCGGTCGCCGTCATGTTGCCTATTCCTATCCCTACTAATGCGCTACCGGAATCACGAAAAGTGACAACACAGCCATCAGTTGATGTCGGTACTTACATGTGTGAATTTGCAAAGCAGCAAAATATTCTACTAATATTTTTAGAGAGAATTGGCCCATGGAGGTGGGAGGAGAAAGGAGGGCAGCGCATATGTACAGCCTCTATGCGGATGACTATAGGCGTCGGTAGTCATGAACGAATGGCTCCGGCTGCTCGTTTGTCCCCCTATACCATAAAACAGTCTTTTGAAAGTCTTCAGTAGCTCTGTGAGCACCACACTGACTAAATGACTTAACAAAATTGGTCCTATTAATAGACCATAGGTTTATAAGACATAAGTCATTGTACAACAATTAAGACGTATATATAGTGCATAGTGCATATGATTTAAATATTAATTCAACAATATTCGCTATATCATGCTCATTAAATTTTAATTACATTCATTGGCTAGTAACGATCCTAGTAATATAAATTAACTAGCGCTCCGCGATTTCACCCGCATAAGTTTCGATCCCGTGAAAATATCGAGATAATATGTAGCCTATATCTTGACTCGACCTGTTAGTAATAGTCATGCAAAATTTGAAGTAAATCCATGCAGTACCTTTTGAGTTTATCCCGGACAGACCTATAGACAAACAGACAAAAATTCTAGAAACTATATTTTTGGCCTCGTTATCGATTGTACATGCCCCAAGTATTCTTTTAAAAAAATATTCAGTTTTGACTTTCTTACGATTTTATTATAGTTATGTATAGATTGAAAAGTTTGTGTTATTCTTGCACGCAAAATCTACTAATCGGATATGGACGAAATTTGTCAGACGTATATTTATACATATACATAGATTATAATATCTTATCATGACAATTAACTTTTTTTTATTGTTGCCTTAGTATATTTTTTACTCTGTAATGCCACAAGCTTACTTTTATCGGACGGTATTGTTCTTGCGAAGATTATCTTCAACATAGGATGCATGACGTTGAGTAACCCAAGTGCAATACACTTTGGAACATATATGTGTACCGAAACCGATCCGCAATATACATTGGTACAAACTTTCATACATTTTATAACTTTCTTGGTAAATAACTTTAGTAGAAGCGAGAGGCACTAAATGAAATTACGTGTATTCTAAGTGCTTACTGTTAATCTGAAGCTATTAAAACTTACGAGATGTATAAGAAAATACTTTTTTCGAAGACGTTAAATAAGCGAAAAAATGTAAACATGCTTTGTACTGACGGCGATAGCGAGCGGCAAACTTACACGGTGTGACCCTAGTCAGCCGGCCTCATGGACAGCTGATGCAGAGTGTACGAAGTGAGAAAAACCGGCCAAGTGCGAGTCGGACTCGCGCACGAAGGGTTCCGTACCATTATCTACGAAAACGGGAGCTTATCTTTTGTATGGGAGCAAAAAAATCACGTTTATTGTATGGGGGCCCCCTTAAATACTCATACTCATATATTTAATTTTTTAGTATTTGTTGTTATAGCGGCAACAAAAATACACCATCTGTGAAAATTTCAACTGTCTAACTATTATAGTTCATGAGATACAGCCTGGTGACAGACGGACGGACGGACGGACATCGGAGCCTTAGGTCCCATTTTTACCCTTTGGGTACGGAACCCTAAAAACATTAAAAAAAATCCTGTGGCTAAACTATTGCTCTGATTGATCTGATTTTTGTTGTGTAGCCTGGAAATGATACACTAAATATATGGTTTTATTTAATGCCTCTCGCTTTTATCAACCTTGTATATATTACTCAAATGTGTTGTCCTCCTTTCATCATCCCCTTCATTCCACACCACGTCCAACCGCAGCGGCACTTTACCTACGGCTTTATTGTGTGAGCGAGAAGTACCACCCCGGTTCTTCCGACACAATGGAGCACGCCACTACCTCATAATTTTGTTCGTAGGACAATGTGCCACTCACGCGATCGTGTACGCCATGCTCATCTCCAAGGGTCAGAACCACGGGCTGCACGCGTTCGTGGTGCCTCTGCGGAACCCCAAGACATTGAAGCCGTACCCGGGCGTGATAGTGGGCGACATCGGCGAGAAGGTGGGGCTTAACGGCGTGGATAATGGGTAAGTGCTCAGGGTTTGTGCAGCCTTTTTTTATCTACCGATGATATTATAAACTTCCGCATTATGGTCACCACACACATATTAACTCGGAAATGGAACGTAACCGTATCACGTTGTTCGATAGTGTGCTTTGCAGTATGGATTTTCATACTAAGAATACTGTACGGCTCGAGGCGATACGGTTACGATCCCTTTCCGAGTTGATGTCTGCTGTGACCTTTTTTATGCATCTGTATAATGTTTATGCTTGGCCGTACGTTAACTCTATTACCCCAATGTTATAAAACGCAGAAAAAGCAACATCATAGTGGTCGCCTTATGGCCGCATCATGTCAGCGAGAGATACCTTCCATGCCGGCTGCATTCGAATGTATGCAGGAAATGGCTCCGACTGCTCTTTTATCTCCCTTTAAAATGATTGTAGCCTACTTGGGTCAGACGTGCTCTCACGTAAATCAAACTGTCGCGTTGTGCAGTTTGGAACACTACCGGATATCGAATATATTTGAAATGTAAATGTGTCAACTATGCGCTTCAATTAATTTACATAATCTCTATTCGTAAATGCGACAGGTCGAAGTTTCAATGCGACCGCCGCCCCCGGGGACTGCCGTTCCCTTGCGTATCCTAGTAGGGTCACTGGCTATGGGCAGGGTTGCCAACACTCCCGGAAAAAAGGACTTAGATTTTAAAATCTCTTTTTTTAGTCCTCCAGGATTTCTGATCAACTGAGTTGGCTGCCCTAGCTAAGGGCCGGGCAAACCCTTCTTGCCCTATCCCTACTTCCTTACTAATATTATAAATGTAAGGTTATTTGTTAGGATTACACGTCGAAAGTACTCGTAATTGGTATAGTTGATACTTAAACGATGATATACAAAATTTACATGCCCATTTTCATTACAATTTTACATTTATTTCCGTTTTGAATTTTAGAGCGTGGACTCATTAATCTGTGGTATTTATTTATTTGTACTTGCCGCGTAGTGTATCCTAATTTAGTGAATAATTTTCTTTATACATAAATTGTTAAATAAATTAATAAATATCGCGTCACAGTTTGTAAAACAGCGCAGCTCTAGGATATAGGTTTGCCAAAAGTGTTCGCTCCAAAGTAAATTATGCAATTTAATTGAATAATCTATGTAGCATAATGTTTTAAACACATTTTAAAAACTCTGTGAAAATAGTTTGTATCGCCTACTTTATGTTGGAATTGTAAATCAATGAATAATTTTAATTATTTTAATGGATTAAGTTTAAGTTAAGTATTTCTCAGCATAGATAATATTTAATGATGATCATGTAATTGTAATTTTTCTACATGTTCGCACATTAAGCTATTTAATCGGAATTAACCGGTTTATCGATACAGAATTAACCGGCTTAGGATACAGTATCAACTGGCACAGAGTTACGCGAGTGAAACCGTGGGACGTTGCTAGTCGTATTAATAAGTATTAAAGGAACGCGTCGAGCGAAGAATGTTGATGTGATTCTCTATATTTTGTAAAGTAATCCTTATTTATAAAAGGTCTGTACAACTGTGAATCTGTGTTTATTAAACATAATATAAAATACCTGATTCATCTAATATCTTTAAACGAGCAATTCTTGTATATTTATATATATATGTGTAATCAGGATCTCGGAAACGGCTCCAACGACTTTCATGAAAGTTACAGATTAGGGGTTTTTCGGCTCAAGGAATCGGTTTATCAAGGTCCCAGGTTCGAGAAAAGCTCGGTTCTCAAGATATATTAATATATAAATAATATCAGCGCCATCTATATTATATTATATATAATTATGGTTTTTTTACTCCTCAATAGATGGCGGAATTCCGTCTTTTTACTTTTTATCCGAGCGAAGCTCGGTCAACCAGGTACTAAGATTAATTTAAAGGTTTCCGTTACGATGAACGATCTCTATATTTTTTTTAGTATAAGGGGGCAAACGAGAAATCTGAACCATTTTCATGACTACACGCCCATAGACATCCGCATAGAGACTATAAAGATGCGTTGCCCTCCTTCCTCCTCTCTCCATGGGCCACCGGCTACTTACACACTGCGCGACAGCTCAGCTGTCACTTTGCGCCGGTCTCGTGTAAGCGAGAGTCGTGCCTAATTCGGCTGCGTGAACTAACTCTTACTAAGAATTCGACGGTAGCATTTCCCTACATCCTACAAATGTCTGTTTCTTCCCAGTTTCGTGTTGTTCGACAAGTACCCCATCCCCAAGGAGTACGCTCTGGACAAGCTGGGTGGCGTGGACGACGACGGCGACTACCGGACGCCCTTCAAAGACCCCAGCAAGCGGTTTGGCGCAGCCCTGGGTGCTTTGTCAGGTACAAATGCTTGCAATTGAAATCTTTTTTACAGTATAACGGGGCTAACAGTGGGAGCCGTTGAATCAGAAAATGCATTGTTATTTGTTATTTTAATATATTATTCGTATTCTAATTGTATACACAATAATGTAACTTTAAGTAATAAATTGATGAGGATGATATTTAAATCTATCCAGCGCTGGATGCAGGGGGGGGATTAGGGGGGCTGCAGCCGCGGACCCTGTAAGGCTTAAGGGCCTTAAGGTCATCTTTGTATCTATAAAAGGATCCCTTTCTCAACTCCCAAGGTCTGCACGCCCCGGTTCCCGCCTTAATCCGGCGCTGGATCTGTCGCGTTGGAAAAAATGTCTTCCGGCTGCTTCCTGGTAATTTGGTAGAGCAATAATTCTGGCAGCCTGCTTCACGGACACCATAGACTCCCGGCACCCATATTACATCCTACTAATATTATAAATGCGATTTGTATATTTGTTTGTTACTCCTTCACGCATAAACCGCTTTACCGATTTCAATGAAATTTGGCACACACATAGAGGGTAACTTGGATTAAGGGCGCTATCGGTAAAAAGTGCCGAAATTGAGTTTTTTTAAGGCAAATTACTCGTAAATGGAAATAATCTATTGAAGATCAACTTTGGTTCCGCATAGCACAAATATTTTTTATTGACTTAAACAATAAAAATATTTGTGAGCATAAAAAGACTTACATGGCGTAATTCAATAGTAACTTTGAAATTTAATTAAATAAAATCTAACATAGTAATGTTTATTTTTTTTGGTGATTTTATTAATCGAATATCGTGTTAATAAATGAGTAAATTTCTGAAGTTGTTCCACATTTATTATCATGAGAAAAATGATGTTTTATTTTGGCAAAAATTAATTTACAAAAATATTTATTTCCATTTACGAGTAATTTGCCTTCAAAATACTCAATTTCGGCACTTTTTACCGATAGCACCCTTAACACGTAGGATAGTTTTTATCCCGAAAAAATGTTTCTGTGGGATTAACGCGGGTGAAACCGCGGGGCGCAGCTATAATATCATAATTTTTGTGAATAACCTTATTTTATTTATTTTCTTATCTTCTTATTTTATTTCATTTCTTTATTATCTTAATATTCGTTCTTTATTTATTTTTATTGACTTGAAAATTTATTGTTATTATTCTTTATATTTTATTCTTATATCCGCCTAAGTAATTTTCTTTTTGTATTTCTCTATTTATTTAAGTTTTGTTTCCTTATTAACTTACGCAGTAGGCAGCACCGGCAGGGTCGCAGTGTTATGTGGTGGTGTGTATTTGACGAACGAAAAACGGCTACACTTGACAGGCAGGGTTGCCATCTAAAGAATAGGCGGCTTGTCTTGATGCAGTACGTTTATTGTCTGTTCTTACTGCCATAGATGTTACACTTGAACTAGGTAGGACGGAGGGATCACATCTGTATATCTCTATGCGTATGTCTATGGGCGTCGATAGTCATGAAAATGGCTCCTACTTCTCGTTTGCCCGCCTATACCATATTATAAATCGCGTAAATTTTGATCCCGTGGAAAATCATTTCATGCCATCCCATAGGAACATTTTTTCGGGATAAAGACTATCCTGCGTTTATCCAAGTTACCCTCTATGTGTGTGCCAATTTTCATGAAAATCGGTTCAGCAGTTTTTGCGTGAAGGAGTAACAAACAAACAAATAAACAAACAAACAAACAAACATACAAACTTTCGCATTTATAATATTAATAGGATTATATTATATCAAGCCCATTATGTGTCCCATTTCCATATTTATCCCCTATACCATAGAAACTAATAATTTTATAATACACAGCCGCAGGCGCAGCATCACAAGTCAAAGATCAAGCTGAGCAAAATAATTGCACCGTCGTCGTTGTAATGCTATAAAAAACGTAACTTGTGAGAGGTACTGCGACACTGCATGCTTGCATGCAGCCGAGTTGGGCCGGCTCGACCGGGGAGGTACCTCTCGCTTACACGAGACCGGCGGAAAGTGATAGCTGTGCTGTCGCGTTTCATGCGGTGTGTAAGTGGCCGGCCGTCCGGGGACGTGGGAGGAGAAGGGAGGGCAGCGCATCTGTATGGCCTCTACGCGAATGTCTATGGGCGTCGGTAGACAGGAAAATGTCTCCGACCACTTGTTTGCCCCCCTATAGCGTAAAAAAATGTAAAAAAACAAGTCCTGCAACTAAAATCGAGCGTTCTAAAAAAGTCATGAGATCCATGTAACGTGAATCGGTTAATTAAAATAACTATATAACTAAAATTTAATTTAAAAGTTATATTCCTAGTTTAAATTATGATAATGTGCTTAATATAATATGTTAGATTTAGTACGTACTGTAGTAGGTTTGAATGAAAACTTCATGCTTGAAATGTTTTTAATAAAGAAAATAATTTGAATTTGAAATTATGAACGAATAAGAATTTTTTTGACTGAAAGAATAAAAGATTTAGAGAGTCAGAAAAAATCATGCAATGAAATGGAATTGATATCAATTGAAAGAATATTCTTTTAGCTAGGGCTATACCTTATATAATCAAAAATGTATTCGTGCAACAAATAAGAAAATAAACATTTAATTTAATATATCGGAGTTTTCTATTATTGTAACTCAGATGAGACAGTGTAGCTAGGTCAGTAATTATAATACCGAGGAGCGGTATTACAGTACTTAACATGTTTATCGTTGCGTAATAGTGTATGTATGTATTAATTTTCCCATAAAAGTCTTCTATTCAATATCGTGTGTACAAAATACAAGACCATAAATAAAATATTTTAATTATGG
>LUGF01052144.1:225665-236630 GCA_001625245.1 Calycopis cecrops | reverse complement strand
TCTTACACGCCGCGCGTCACCGCTGCGTCGCGATACGTCGCGCTGCGCCGCGAGGGGTCTCGAGGTGCAGCGCGCTATCTTTTCTTGTAGTAAATAAAGTATATTTTGAGTCGCTCTATGTAAAGTCTACGCGCTACGTCGCGTTGCGTCGCGTCTCGGTGTGAATAGACCCTAAACATATAACATTCCTAAAATTGATAAAACATATTAAATATATTTCCATTGTCTAGTGCCCGCAACACAAGTTCTTACGGTACTTAGCACGGCGCTAGGCTAACGTGGTGTGTAAAAGTCCACAGATGTTATTATTATTCTGTCTTCACTAAATTATATCTACCTCTCAACTTACGTTCGCCTTACCCGATCACTCTTTTTGTAACGCTCATCAGCTTATTCCCCAAGTCAAGCGCGCGTAAAGAAATTTTACTTATATAATAAGGATAGTAATAACAATTTCCAGCGGCGCGTATCGGCGAGCTGCGCAACGACAACGACGCCAACTGCACGTACGAAGGAGAGAACAGTCTACTCCTGCAGCAGGCCAGCAACTGGCTCCTGGCGCTGTGGCCCAAGCGGGGTCAGCTCACACCGGAGGACTCGCCGCTCGGCTCGCTCGACTTCCTCAAGGACGTCGATAGCTTCCTCCAACAAAGTTGCCAGTTGAACACGGTTGAGGAGTTCATCGAACCTTCTAGTGAGTGGAAACTTCTTAAACTTACATTTCACATAGCACACGTGATGCACGCTATAGTCCTCGTAGCATAGCTACGTCTCTTGTAGCACAACTACGTGGCTCTAGGAGCATGTGCTACGAACTATGGTAGAGTCAGCATGCCTACAGATGAAAATATATTCTTTTTTATGTGACCAGTTTAATAACATGGTAACACGTGTTGCCATTAGCACGTAGGGTTGCCAACCGTACTATAATATATAGTATTGTACTATATTTAGGGCCTCCGTACTATATACTGTTGAAGAAATATATAGTACGCTAAAAATACTATATTTCAGTACAATAGCTGAATGTTTATATTTTGCAACACAAAAAATTATTAAAAAATGCAAGAAATGCAAAGAAATATAGTTTTTATAAGAAGTAAATAAGTAAAAATTGAAGGTATATTTTTAATTCTTCTCTACTAATGTAAGAAATTAGGAAGAGGTAGTGCCACGCTGCATGCATGTAGCCGAATTGGGCGAGCACGACCGGGGTGATACCTCTCGGTTACACGAGACTGGTGTAAAGTGACAGCTGTGCTGTCGCGTTTCGTGCGGTGTCTAAGTAGCCGGTGGCCCATGGAGGTGGGAGGAGGAAAGATGGTAACGCATTTGTTTATCTCTATGCGGATGTCTATGGGCAACGGTAGTCATGAAAAATGGCTCCGACTGCTGCTTTGCCCCCGTATACCATAAAAAAAATGTACTATATTTTTTTGGAGCGTACTATATTTTTTTTGGCTAAGTACTATATTTCAACCAAAAAATGTTGGCTATTAGCACGGGACCCTCGATTTCACTTCCATAAGTGTCTTTCTTACCTAAAATTTTTCAACCCCTGTCTTACCCTATTTTGTTCTTTAATTTTCAAAAATCCTAGCTTTGCGTTTGTTAGGTTCGATTCACTTTGTGTGCGAACAACGATCGTGTACTTTTAGGACCATTTCAAATCGATTTTTACTTACCAAAATATTACAATTACACGATAAAATTTAAAACACACCCTTAGAATGATGTTTACTTCCTTATTTTAGAATTTGGCCGGTGACCAAAATGTAACCCTGTATCTACTATACAGGGTTGTGTTGTTGTACATACAAACTGTATTATATGAAATGTATATTGTTACTGTTATTTCAGATATAATACAAATATACAGATGGTTGACGGCGCACTCCCTGAAGACGACGTACGAGAGGGTGCAGGAGCTGAGGAGCAATGGTCTGGACAGTCTCCAGGCTAAAAACGACTCGCAGGCGTACCACGCGGTCAGCCTGTCTGTGGTCTATGGCGAGGTGAGACAAACAACTGGATCCAGGGGGGTAAGGGAATGCAGTCACCGGACCCAAAGGCTTCATTTTTATACCCACTAGCGAAAAAGCGTAACTTTATAAGGGCTCGCGAGATTTTTTAAGCCGGTATAAATATTTCTTATTACAGTTGCACATATTAAATCCTAGATGGCGTTAGTAGTACAATACAATTTCTTTATCTAGAATATGATTACCATTTTATTTTAATATCAGATATATTTAAATTATTATGGCAAGGTCCGAACCCAAAGGTGTTATAGTTTTTCCGTAAAGTGCTCCCCGAAGAGCTAAAAACCTATTCAATTATAATTGCAGAACTTTATATTGAACAACTTCTACAAGACCGCTGTACAATTCGAGGACGCTGCGTGCCGGCGCGTGCTGCTGCGGCTTGTGGCGCTGTACGGCGCTTTCCTGCTGGAAAAACACCTGGCCACGTTGTACATTGTGAGTACACCACTAACTATTACATTTTTATAACTAAAAGGACTGCAAGAAAATTTTGTAGATTTTTTTTATGGTATAGGGGGCAAGCGAGTTGTCGGAGCCATTTTCATGACTACCGACGCCCATCGACGTCCATATAGAGGCTATACAGATGTGCTGCCCTCCTTTCTCATCCCACCTCCATGACCCACCGGCTACTTACACACCACACGAAACGCGAACCTCGAAAGCACAGCTGTCACTGTACGCCAGTCTCGTGTAAGTGAGAGGTATCTCCCCGGTCGTGCCGGCCCAATTCGTCTGCATGTAAGCATGCAGCGTGGCATCTACCTCTTACTAAAAAGTTGTTGTTACTCATTGGTCTAGGTCTATCTTCTTACTTTTAATTTAGTATTACAAATCATTTTATCAAGTGTCAAACGTGAGAGGAAGCCACAGTACCCAACATTGGTTATATTAGTCCACACGGAAAAAATATAAATAGAAGTTCTACAAGTTCTAGGAAGCGGGAATTTTTTAAAAAAATGTTTATAATTTTTTAATTTTTTATTCTTCGTCGTATACTTATTACTGAGTGATCACTATGATGAGATGCGGTGTCGACTTACACATTTCTATGTTAATAATCCATCAGTAGCCAATTTTCTGTATGAAGTTTGTGAATTCACTTGCTTATTGTATTATTTTCACTGCAACCAATTATTGCCTTTATTTGTTAAATCATGATGTATATTTATATATGGTGATATATAGAACGACGGTATCATTACATTTGCAATACTTTCGCGGAGTAGCTTCTTTAGGTATTATTTATGTGCGTAGGGCGGGTACTTGCGTGCGGCGCAGGGCTCGCTGGTGCGTGCGGGCGCGCTGCGGCTGTGCGCGGCGCTCGTGCCGGACGCAGTGGCGCTGGCGGACGCGCTCGCGCCGCCCGACTTGTGTCTGCGCTCCGTGCTCGGCGCCGCCGATGGAGAGGTGAGCTATAACAGACACACGCACACGTGTACGAAGGGCTGGTATCTGCGTACGGCGCATGCTCGCTGGTGGACGTGCTCACGCCGCCCGAATTGTCTGCGCTCCGTGCTTGACGCCGCCGATGTAGAGGCATACATGCGAGAGCCGCGCACACATGTACATGCAATATGTGACCGACACGCATATGCGGTCATCTGCAAGCGACACACACGGACACTCTGTATATTGTTTATTTCTTTTTTCTTTGTTCCTGTTATTTTTTGTGAATTTTATGTATTCTGTTGTGCCTGTTTGTGAAGTATTAAATAAAGTTATTTCTATTCTATTCTGTAACATCATGCGTATGCGCATACACGCACATACAAACCGTAGCAATTATCATTTACTTGATCAGTTTCTCGTGTTTAGCCCTGCCGACGGATAGGTGTTTCAACTTTCAATGGATACGTGATAATTACGCACATACTTCTAGCATTAAAATTTGATGGAGCACTTTTTTACAGATTTTATGTATATTTTTTTTTAATTGTCGACATATCACACTACGTTAACCTAGCCCCGTTCTAAGTACCCTAAGGACATGTGTTACAGGTACTAGACAAAGGAAATATATTTAATATGTTGTATAAATTAAAGAAATTTTATATATTTGAGATTTTTTTATTATAGAAATACATAAATATAAACATCCATGACCAATGCGGGATAGGAACCCACGACCCCTCGCGCAACTTGCTCCGCTTAAAACAGATACAAATCAATTTCACATCTAGATAAAATTTGAGGAGGTTTCTTTCTATGAACCTAAAACCTCACACAATAATAATTAAACCAGAACTTCTAGTAGTTAAGACCCGAATACCACCCCAATATGAAAACTATATGGATTAGAAACCAATAATGTTTTCATATTCGCTAGTAAGGAGAGTACTATGTAACTCTCCTGAGTAGAGCCCACTACGGCACCCTCTGGTGAAGTCGTGGTTGTATGTTATTGCGTTCCCGTGGCTTCTCCTATTGGGCGGATGTGAAGGAACACCGTTAGGGTTTAGTGGGTAGGGGGAACAGTGTATATGCTTTCGAGTCCCACATACCCTCCAGGTTTTCCCCAACTTGGAGGAATGCCAAAGAGCATTCCCCAACGAAAAAAAAAAGAGAAAAAACTGTCACCTGTCGAAATGATGCGGGACATTTTTGCAAATTTCATGTCGCTTCACGAACTTCTAGAGTATCCATGTTTAAATCTAATTTTATTCGCAGGCGTACAAGCACATACAGAACACGATCATGTCCTGTCCCGGGGCACTGTCGCGTCCGAGCTGGTGGAAAGACGTGGTGCACTGGGATACCTACGTACGAGCCAAGCTGTAGACTGAGTAAGAGGCAGGAAGGTTATGACTGTAGAACAAGTAAAGCTTTGATGTTATATGGTACAGGGATGTAGATTGTAAGGTAAGGTAAAATGGAGCTTGTAGTTTAGTTTACTGTATTTAATACAAGACTAGATTGAATAAAAGACTTCGATTTGGAATATTATTCGACAATATTTAAGAAATTTCATGGTTTTTATACCGCTAGTGCCGTTATTTAGGTTATAATCTTGCCGTATGACTGCCTCGTGGTCTAGTGGTAAGCGTGTTCAACCACAGACGTGAGGTCCTGGGTTCGAATCCCGGGTCGGACCAAAAATTGTTATTGGGACTTTTCAATTTCTAATAACAGTCCGGAGTCAGGAAGTTGGCGGTGTTACACCCCCGTGCCTCGGAGAGCACGTTAAGCCGTCGGTCCTGCGCCTGATTTCTCACCGGTCGTGTCGGATTGCCGTCCCATCGGAATATGAGAATGAGGGAATAGAGAGTGCATTTGTGTCTGCGCGCACACTTGTGCACTATAATATATCCTGCGCATCTGGCTCGTCTCTATAGAGACGACCGCCGTAGCCGAAATCGGCTAGGAGGATATTATTATTATTATTATTATTAATCTTGCCGTAATTAATATTACCTTCAGATTCAGTTGGGGCCGTTAAAGTATTACGTAACGCAAATGGGGGGAGGGGTTCTCTCCTAAAACGTTACGACACGTTACATGGGAGAGGGGGATTTAAAACAACGTGTTACAACGTAGCACAAGCCTAGCACAAGCTAGCACAACTTTTATTTCTTTTATTTTCCAAAATGGCGGTGCTAACTTCATAGACATTGTTACGTTGCATTATTTTTTTTTAATAAAAAAAAATAATATCCAGAGTTGGAAATTTTTTGACAAATGAAACCTTTTTTGTTCATTTTAAGTAAAAATATGTTGAGTTGTGTGTTACGTAACTTTTTTTCGGGGGCTACACAACAACGTTACGGCGCGATACATTGGAGGAGAGGGGGGGGAGGTCGTCTTCAAAAATTTCGCTACGTAATACTTGAACGCTCCCTTGGTTCATGACGTAACTAACATAATTATGTATATGAGAATATTTTGTATGAAATGTATTTTAAGCACATTTTATTATTATGTAGTGCTACATTAAATGTAATGATGTAACTGAACCGCATGTTTCCGTTTATATAATGTATGGAATAAGATAACAGAAGCTCCGCTTCTATACTTGTAGACAAACATGAGACGAACTTCTTAGCATTCCATGGATTCACCGTGCGGGTGCCGGGTCCATCGTGTGGCAGAGGAAGTAACCCCGAGTAGCCCCGGGACTTGTGATTCCGGGTGTAGGTTTAAGAGGCCTCTTTGTGATGATCATCAACACTCACCTTTACTACTCAGGCTTACTCCCCCTACCTAAGTGAAGTCTGATAATTTTTTATGATTTAAACCGAATAAGTAAATCATAAAATCTAAATTAATTCTGCAGATATATTAAGTACATAATATGAAATATTGGGTAAATTATTTTTATACTAGGTCATGTTTACATTTTTGTAAAGTTTAATAGAAATATATTTTTTTATTTTTTTGTTTAGAAGCTCCGCTTCTATACTTGTAGAACAACATAATGAAGTCTGATAAATTTTTATGGCTTAAACCGAATAAGTAAATCATAAAATCTAAATTAACTCTGCAGATATATTAAGTACATAAAATGAAATATTGGGTAAATTATTTTTATACAAGGTCATGTTTACATTTTTGTAAAGTTTAATAGAAATATATTTTTTTATTTTTTTGTTTACTATCTGTAAAGTATTTAAGATACTGACTCGATGTCATATTGATTTTTGAAATTTTAATAGTCTTTTATAGGATAAAAAATACTTATTCATACATAAACATTAAACATGTTACCATTAAATATAATCTTTACAAGGGTTTTTATTATTAGTATTAAGTTTTAAGAAAGATACTGAAAAGTAGCTAGGACTTGATCCAAAATACCATAAAGCTTTACGTAAAAACACATTTCGTAATGATATATTATTTAAACATGTAAGTGACAAATTATTGATATGATTGTTATATTAAATGTGATCTTTTGATAAATATTTACTATTGTGTATTGTATAAGATGTAAATGATAATAATGCATAACACTGTTACATATTATACATATATTATTTTATAAATATTTTTTTTAAATAAATAATATATTTTTACACAAAAAATTGTACTTTTTTAAAATACCCGCTAGAACCATCACCTGATATAAATAATACTTAATTTGACAATACAAATACATGATTTATTTGGTACTTATTTCGCAATGATATAGATGAGTAACTGTGAAATCGGCGCTGAGTGATGTTTCTTTTCGGACTGGAACTTATGCTGTGGAAGCAAAAAGAAGACTAACATATCTTCATCTGTGAATATATCTTATCCCACCTGAAAGTGTGTGTGCACGAGTCACTCATTTGTCATCGCAATTAATTGCGACACAAAAAAAACAACATTTTTTAATAAAGATATAAAAATAAGATATTAAATAAGCAGGAATTAAGGTCTGCCATTTTTGCCACCGTAGAATTAATTCTTAAATAATAGATTAGTAGCGTTCGAAATTAAAGAAACCCTTCGTGTCTATAACATGAATACCTAAGTAGCAATTAGCGTACTGATGGGTTTTGCATGTCTAATGCGGTTGTCGATCACGGGCTTAAAGAAACCCCTTAAGTTTTACTACCGTCACGGCAAGTGACATGATTGGACTTGTGAAGGTGACCACACTTTTATGGCTGGCTGTACCGTAAGTATTTTCCGAGTTGAAATATGCTGTTGTTGCTGCTATGGTTTAACAAAAAAACATTTATTTTTAATAATTATAACTTATAGCACGAGGTAGACTAGCAGGCATTACATATTGACTACAGCCCATACCATCCACCATACATCAACATACTTACCACCAACGCGCCGGCCAACCACAGACCCTGTGGCTGGCCGGCGCGTTTGAGGTATGAGTGCTTATGCCTATAGCAATTGTACCCAACCAGTAATCCGCAGAAGCCAAAATTTGGTCCGCGAATTTTAAATTTAGCGGGCGATAAGCCGTCGGTTGCTGTACAGTGAGTAAATTTTATTATACCTACGTCGTGGACCCTGCTATCGAGAATAATATAAAAGTGGTCTCTGGCCGAAAATAGTTTGGGAACCCTTGGCCTATAGTATAGCACCAAATCGTATCGGTTTGAAATACCGGTAGGTAATCATTATTTCTAAAATGTAATCGTATCTCAAATAATATCGGTAATTGGTATCATTTAAGATACAAGATTTTATAATTCACCATACCTATATCATACCTAGTTATAGCTCTTCATGCTGATTTACCAGCACAGTTCCAATGCTTTATGTATCTACATACATCGCTTACAATGAAACAGATGATTTGACGATCTTTGGCTACGCAACTTCTTATTTACGCAACCCACCAGCTTTTGGATACATCTAAAGGTTGCTAAAGCAAGAAAATTTAAAATCGCAAAATAATAGTAATTTTGGGCGATGCATAATATTCTACATACTTTTTTGTCATCGTCGTACTGTCCACAGTTCACACGCAGACACAGGCATCATAATCAAGGATGTAGAGATCCGGCGCGACCTGGAGTACGTGCTGGTGGATCTGATCAACAAACTGGCTCAGAAGGAAGACGTCACCTGCATCACCATCGTGTGTGACGCCGTGTATCTCAACGTGTTCGAGGCAGGCCTCTTCAAACGGACCTATGCGCTGCCAATTATTATGGTAGGTTTATTCCTTAACTCTCGGAGTCTAAGTAAGCGTATACAGGCCTATAAATGTTATGAAGATTTTTCAATTTACTTTCCCGCCTTCTTTCCTCGCGGTCAGTCTGTCAGAATAGATCATTAGATAGTGCTCTATTGTCTGTGGACAAAACTTGTGCCATATTTCCTGCATAGTTGGCTAGACTCCATATATACCTACGTCAAAATTCCGCTGGGAGGATATGGTTTTTATTATTTGTAACTGCACACCTGGACACGCCGATACAGTGATTTCTGTGCCTCGCCCTGGTTTCTATTCAGAGGTAGGATGTTCATTTGGTTAGTCCGATACTTAGGGCTCAAGGTCCTGTCAAATGAATTGTGGGTACGCAAATTTATTTTGCCTATTTAAACCATATATTTTTTGAATTTAAATCAATTTATTCTCTCATTTTACAAAATTAACACAATTGTAGACCGTGGTAGAAGAAAATGAAGATTTATACTCACCGAATTTTTACACCGTGGAATCTCTTCAGCGAGCTAAGAAAGATGGCTGCAACGTGTACATCATTGTAATAGCTAACGGTCTGCAAGTGGCGAGACTTCTTAAGTTCGGTGACAAGTAAGACTAACATTCCCAAACTGTCTGTCTCCTTCAAAAAAAGAACGTAAACTGTGAATAAAAGTATGTGTTTTTTTTTTTTATGATATAGGAGGGCAAACGAGCAGCCGGAGCCATTTTCATGACTACCGACGCCCACAAACATCCGCATAGAGGCTATACAGATGCGCTGCCCTCCTTTCTCCTCCCACCTCCGTGGGCCACCGGCTACTTACACACCGCACGAAACGCGACAGCACAGCTGTCACTTTACGCCAGTCTCGTGTAAGCGAGAGGTACCTCCCCGGTCGTGCCGGCCCAATTGGACTGCATGCAAGCATGCAGCGAGGCACTACCTCTTACCAAGTTGTAATGTGTTTTATAGTTAGTTTATTATAGTATTTAAATTAAGGAAAATACATTTCAAAGTTTCTATTAAAAATTCCAGTTACATCACATTCGTGAGGTAGCCCCATTGCGTAAAAGATAGACTAGGATAAGATCTTTGATTATATATAATCAAAGGATAAGATATTAATGCCACAAACCAATCGCGTAATAAACGCGTAATTTAGTTAAATTGGTAGAACATTTTCTTTATTTAATTATTTTCTAGGCATCGGATTCTGGACACAAGAGCTAAGTACATAATGCTGCACGACATTAGACTATTTCACAGCGAGCTCCATTACATTTGGAAGAGAATAGTCAACGTCATATTCCTCAGATACCATAGACAAATTAGCGGCAAGGTGAAAAACAAAGCCTGGTTTGATATATCAACGGTGCCCTTCCCGAACCCCATCAAGGAGATCTTCGTGTCTCGTCGGGTGGACGTGTGGAGGAACGGCAGATTCCACTATGGACGGAACGCGTTCGCTGATAAAACTGGGAACCTCAACGGCGAGGTGCTCAATGTGGTGTACTTGGATTACGTGCCGTCTCTCGTGGTGACGAGGTCTAACGATACGAACAAAGTTGGTGGTGTTGAAATTGAAGTAAGTAGTTCCTTCTCCGAGGCAACTTCCATGGATTGTAGTACTTTCTTAGGTAGTGAATGTTGGCAGTGTTGAGCTCTTGATTCGAGAACTTGGAGTGGAGAAGGCAGTGGCGGATTTACGCTTACCGCCGCCCTAGGCCAGGTCAGATATGTCGCTCTTTTAAATCAACAAAATTGTGTACATTCTGGTTCATAATTGTTATTAACATATATTTTAAACAATACAAAGACATATTTTTAAGGGGGGGCCTTTTATGGGTACACAAATATCAAGACTCTTACGGGGCCTGGGCATGCAGCACCCCTAAGCCCCCACCGGAAATCAGCGCTGCCCATTTACTTCTGATATTGCCAGAAGATCATTGTTGAAATTGAATTCATTCCATCTTTTTAGAGGCAACATTCATAAATGGGACTCCTCTCTTTCTTTCCACCATCCGATATGTCGTTATGGCGCATTGGCTTCGAAGTTTGCAAAAAATCAGTCATGTGTATCGCCAGGCAATAACCATCAAATAATAAAAACTCTTTAATGTTAATTTGTTAGTCCGTATGTTGAGATTCGTTCTGAAATCCACCTTGTTACCGATTCTTCGCTTCCAATTATTTTACCTACCTAAGTAATAACATATTATAAGTTTCTCCGTTGCAGATTCTCAACACGTTAGCCGAGAAAATGAATTTCAAACCCAAACTCTATCAGCCCATCAACGTGGAAACCCAGAAGTGGG
>LUGF01052144.1:202232-216125 GCA_001625245.1 Calycopis cecrops | reverse complement strand
GGTAAATACAATATTTATAAACGGTGCCTTACCTTGTATTGCGACTGATATGGGAGATCTTCCTCCCACCAGACCCTGACTGAATGATTCTAAAGCCAAGCCCTTGAATGTGTTCTATAAAGCAAATGAATACAATATCATTATGGTATAACCTATTAATTAATCAATTAATTAATAATATTATAAATGTGAAAGTTTGTATGTTTGTTTGTTTATTTGTTTGTTTGTTTGTTTGTTTGTTACTACTTCTTACTTCTGACGACCAGGCTGGCGCAGTGGTACAGGGCTCGGATAAGTGGAGCATGTTGCGCCAGGGGTCGCGGGTTCGAATCCCGCCTTGGTCATGGATGTTTATATATGTATTTATATGTATTTCTATAATAAAAATCTTAAATATATAACATTTCTTAAATTTATAAAAAAAAAAAACATATTAAATATATTCCGTTGTCTAGTACCCGTAACACAAGTCCTTACGGTACTTAGCACGGGGCTAGGCTAACGTGGTGTGTAAAGTCCACAGATATTATTATTATTATTATTACTTCACGCAAAACCTGCTAAAACGATTGTCATTAAATTTGGCACACACATAGAGACTAACATGGATAAACACAGGATAGTTTTTATCCCGAAAAAATGTTCCTATGGGTTACCATGGGATTATTTTCCATGGGATCTAAATTTACGCAGGTGAAACCGCGGGGCGAGGCTAGTAGGTTTATAAATTGAAATAACCGTAACAGACTTATTTTATTAAGTACTAGCTTCCGCCCGCGACTCCGTCCTCGCGTGGATGAATTTTTTTTTTCTACGTATTTTTCCAGGATAAAAAGTATCCCATTTTATGCCTAGGACAATAAGGTATAATTATACCAAGTTTCATCGAAATCGAACGGTTAGTTTTCACGTGATGCCTGAACATACAGACAGACAGACAGACAAAATTTTTTTTATCGCATATTTGGGTTTGGTATTGATCCAGTAACACCTCCTGCTATTTATTTTTTCAATATTTTCAATGTACAGAATTGACCCTTCTACAGATTTATTATATGTATAGATTTGTTAGTAACTCCAAAAAGGTTTCGTATTTTAATTTTAATTTGAACGCCTATTTTCTGAGACATAATGTTAACAAAATGTTTGATTTTTTTTTGATTCCTTATAAATTTCCTGTAACTTTATAATTGCAGTACTTAGATGAAAATGTTTATTCCGTTTTCAAAAAATAATTCAGTAATTTATGTTTCTATAAATCGATATAATAGGACAGCACTATAAAAAAACGCTGGCATCATTATTTGTAAGTTTGACATTTACACCTGTTAATTTAGTCTCTGAAATTAAAAAAACAGACTATAGATATAGCCCTCTGGCCATTAGTAAGATAGGTGTATCGTGTAACATCAGTCTTCATCATCATCATGATAAGGTTATTAGGTCATCAACTTGCCCTGTATGTAACATACACATATCAGAAACTATGAAATTAATCAGCTTGTCTAATGTCTGTAACAATATTCTTATGACACTCATCACAGAGCTATTCTAATAAGTCAGCAATTTAATAAAAATTTAATTATTACTTTGTTTCATTACAGATTACCATCAGTGAAAGAAAAAATATTGTCCATTGTAGACACAGAAGCGGAACAATGGGTGGGTTGCGCTATGACATATACACTCTTTGAGTGCCTGAAAGAGAAGGTGGTGGAGATATTGGCTGAGCAAGTTGAAGAGGAAATTGTTGCACGAGTTGAAAAAGTTGCAATTAGTGATCAGGTAATGTTAGGTTTTTACGTAGTTGCTTGGAATATCTATTGAGATAGACTACGTCATTATATTATAAACTAATCTTGCAACTAGCTAAACCAGAATATACAATCAAATTATGTGTGCTCTTTTAAGAAAGGCAAACATTATTATCCTCTGCTATTTATCTTCAATTTGGTCCAGCGATTTTTCAAAGTTTATGTTTATTTGTTATCTAAAAATATTCGTTGATAAACATAGGCATAATTGTTATGCGGAAGAGTTGTTCTCCTTTTGTTAGCACAGGCCTCTTACATTGAATAAAAATTCGACAACATAATTGTCATATTAAGGGGGTGCAACTGGCATGTGAGCGAGAAGTCTCTCCAATTGTGTTCATTAGTTGCAACTCGTAACTTATGAAACTGCTGACGATATAATATCATTTACAGCACAGCATGGCCTTAACCCACACATCCTACACTTACCCGTGGTCCATTAATAACAGTGCATAAAATGTGACTACTACATAAATCCCTCTTATCTATCTCACAGCTGGTGAAACCAAAATTTATATTTTTATTTTCCAGCAAGTCCTTAAATGACACTGGGTTGGTTGGACATTAAAACCTCCGGTACCGAACACGTGTTCACGGCCTTTTTTTGAAGCGTCTTAATACGCTCGCGGTACCCGAAAAGTTAAAGTATATTTTTAGGTTTTATAGGTATAGTTGTACCACGAAAATAAGTTACATCGACTTTCGTCGTTGACGCAGAAGAGTGCAGCATAGGCCTATCTAATCCGATTTATAACACCAATTCAATAAAAACCTTATTTTACAACTCATAAGGCTTAAAATATAACAAGACGTGAGCTCATGCTATCTCGCTCGCGATATTTGTGCTGCATGACTTTTGACGTTTGTGTGAATGACAGCCTATAACAGCTGAAGTTAGGTTAAGCAATTGACGAATGCCAATAGAGCCAGCTCTCATTTGACCAATGGCGAATGAAGAATTTCCTGTGCGAAAATATTGCTGCTGATTGGCTGAAATATTTTCGCGCCTTTTAAAAAAATGTATTCTGCGCTGGTACATCGGTGTAATTTATTTCTGTGGTACAGTTATACTCTTTTCAATTAAATTTGATCTGAGTTAGAATTTTCTTCTTTTCAGACTGAATCTAAAAAATCCGAGAAGAAGGAGCAACTGAGCAAGTCGCAAAAGAGACGCGCTTGGGATCGGGCGGAGATGGGTCGTGGTGGGGAGAAGCCCAGGGGCTGGGATTGGGTAGATATCGTCAAGCATCTCTCCCAGGCGCCTCACCAGCCTTCATGACACACGACCGCGCTCGGCTAGCAGCAATTATGTATAATGTTAAGTTCAAATATTACAGTCCGAGCTGATTTCCAGTCAGTTGCTTAAGCACAAGTCGCTCGGTAAAGCTATGGTTTCTAGGAGAGCAGAGCTGTTGCGAAGCGCAGCGCAGAGGTGAATGACGTCACTGTAATGTAAACATAAATCCGGCTAGGATTTAAGTTTACATAACACATATGTAAAACAAATTGCCCGGAGCGGTGATTAAAACTGTAATGTCAAAAAATTCTGCTGTTGTGTGTTGTTCATGATGGCGGTCTAGCCCTGTCCGGCATAGCCTTGGGGAACACAGAGGCACGCAAGGCCCCCCACCACAGCATGGTGGCGTCATCTTATATATGTCGCAGTCGGATTGTATAAACCGCCGTATTACATTACGGCTTGCCATTTAGAAAAACAGGGCCGTTTTGTAATGCGGCGGATCAACGCTTAGCCGGATCGAATACGGCTACGTCAAACTCCGCCAGAATGTCTTCGCCGCTAAACGTGATTCAATATGGCTAGCCGTAATGTAATAGTCCGTGTCATTATTCGCCTCTTTGACAAAATATAGTTCCCAATTTTAACACTCGCGGCGCTATTTGACATCACAACAACAATGGCGTCAAATAATGGAAAATGTCTCACTAGAATGCGATAAAAACATTGATTTAAAACAAAGAAAACTTGTTAAATATATATGCAGAATCATACTTGGATGGGTTAGGTAATGTTAGACTGTTTATATACAACGAGCGAGCGAAGCGAGCGAGTCCAGTGGATTCGCACAATGAGGCTAAACGTGAGCCGCCACATTGTAGAACGTTTCTCAACGACAATCCGGCTAATCGTTGACCCGCCGCATTACAAAACGGCCCTGTTTTTCTAAATGGCTAGCCGTAATGTAAAACGGCGGTTTATACAATCCGACTGCGACATATATATAACGCAAAATTTAAAATTCTTAAACGACAGAATTGCGCCACATTTGCATTACAGTTATGTGTCTACGGACGTCAGAACAAGGCTCGAAGCGCGCGGCTAAATCGTTTGCCTCCTTATACTTACTATAAAAACATAATTACCTAATGGCGACTTCAGTAGGAATCTCAATTGAGCTAGGAAATACGGAACATTTCTTCTGCCAATTTTAACCCTAGAATTCTAGAATAAGACTTCTTTTTGTGACGTGTTTGAGTCTTGAAACGCGCGAATAGGGGATGCGATGGTTATATATAATATTTGAACTTAATTCTTATATAAACTGATAGTTGTATTTATGTAATGTATTTATAATTTACTTTTAACAATTGTATAAAATTATATATTATAATGATGCGTTGTTTTTGTGGGTCTTTTTATTTTACTCTCTCGACTATTATACCTATAGATCTTAGCTATACATACTAGTAAGAGGTAGTGCCACGCTGTATGCTTGCATGCAGCCGAATTGGGCCGGCACGACCGGGGAGGTACCTCTCGCTTACACGAGACCGGCGTGAAGTGACAGCTGTGCTGTCGCGTTTCGTGCGGTGTGTAAGTAGCCGGTGGCCCATGGAGGTGGGAGGAGAAAGGGGGGCAGCGCATCTGTATAGTCTCTATGCAGATGTCTATGGGCGTCGGTAGTCATGAAAATGGCTACAACTGCTCGTTTGCCCCCCTATACCATTAAAAAAAAATATACTAGCTACGATCTAAGTTGTATTATAATACTAGCTGCGAAATATCCCATAGGAACATTTTTTCGGGATAAAAAATATCCTACGTGTTAATCCATGTTACTATCTATGTGTGTGCCAAATTTCGTGAAAATCGGTTCAGCAATTTTTGCGTGAAGGAGTAACAAACATACAAACTTTCGCATTTATAATATTAGTAGGATAGCCATCAATCATTATTTTTAAACGCCACACCTTAAAAATAAAAAAATACATTTTTAGCGTATGTAGTTGTGTGAGTACCTTTCGGGTACTTCCCAGTGACCTAGAATCATGAAATTTAACTATACTTAGGAAATGCGTCAAAATATGTATAAATAAAAAAAACGTGCTTGAAATTTACATAACAGTCATTTATAAAAGAACTTATCCGATATATCATAAATCTGCATACAAAAGAAGGACTATATTCTTCAACTTCTAACCACCCACTTCTCTCTCTTTCATTTCACGCCATTTTTGACTGACTGGCGACAAGGACTATCAATAGGTAGGCTACAAAATACAAAGACTATTATAGAAAGAGGTAGTGCCGGCTGCATGGATGCATGTAGCCGAGTACCTAGGTACCTCTCGCTTGCACGAAACCGGCGTAAAGTGATACCTGTGCTGTCTCGTTTCGTGCGATGTGCATGCTGCCGGTGGCCCATCGAGGTGGGAGGAGGAAGGAGGTTAACGCATCTGTTTATCTCTATGCGGATGTCTATGGGCGTCGGTGTCAGTAATCATGAAAATGGCTCCGACTACTTGTTTGCCCCCTTGTACCATAAAAAAATATCATAAATACATAAAGTTTACAAGGCTTTCTAAAATCGTGGAAAATCGTTCTAAAACCTGGAAGGACGCGAGAAGACTGGTCGTACCTATTAACGTTCAATGACAAAAATGTTTTGGCTGAGGATTTCGGGTGGAATTCTGTCTACTTTAAGTCTCATTTGGGTGCCATTTGCCACATACACCTTCATTTTATTTAAAAATTAGCTACGCCCCGCGGTTTCACCCATGTCAATTTCGATCCCGTGGAAAATAGAAAATCATCCCATGGTAGGGCTAGTTGTAGCTACTACTGGGGTCCATCGGTGACAGATGATGGAACGATGGTAAGATATTACCACCAGCTGCTTCGGCAGTCCCGACCATCCAGACTGAGCTACATTGGGCTCATGGGCAGGAGCCCTTATGAGGCCAATGTAGAACAGTCAGCATCAGTGCAGGATATTGGCTTAGGGCGACAGCGAAGGAGTACCTCAGGTACCAACGGTGGAGCTCACAGACCTAGTCAGCTGGTTTACTGCACACCCATCAACCCGCTATGGAGCGGATGGGTTAAATGTCTATTCACCTCCATGAATAGGTACCAACACTACATCACGGCCCCCAGTTCCCGGTAGCTTGGCTATAACTGGTCAAGGTGACGGCAGCATAAAGGTCGAGCAAGGGGTGCTAAGAAACCATAACCTCCAACTGATCTTGGCGACTTACAACGGACGCACGCTACGGCTCAACGACAGGCTGATCGAGCTCGAAGAGGAGCTTAAGCACATTAAGTGGCATATTCTGGGACTAAGGGAAGTCCGAAGAAAGGGCGAGGATACCATGACTCTTGAATCGGGCCACACAATGTGAGAAGGAGATGATCAGCCATCGCAAGGCGGTATCGAGTTTCTGGTTAACAGGGCTCTCTGTGACAACATTGTAGAAATGTCCAGTGTGTCTACTAGGGTTGCGTACCTCATAATTGAACTGACCTAGAGGTATAGCCTCAAGGTTATACAGGTCTACGCACCGATCTCGACATACTCGGACGACAAGGTGGAAAATATGTACGAGAGCATCTCTCGAGCCTTACATTCCTCTAAAGCCCACTACAATGTTGTCATGGGGGATTTTAATGCTAAAGGAGTACAGATTTACGGCGAATCGAGCATGGGGCCTCATGGTTTTGGAAGTAGAAATCACAGGAGGTAAATGCTTGTCAACTTTCTCGACAAAGAGGGGCTCTTCTTGAAGAACTCGTTCTTTAAGAAAAAACCCCAAAGGAAGTGAACATGGCAGAGACCTGACACTAACCAAAAACGAGATAGATTTCATCATAACGGACAAACGACGAATATTCAGATATGTCACAGTGATAAATAGGTTTAAAACCGGAAGCAATCACCGACTTCTGCGAGGCACTCGCACAGTGTCGAGTTTAAAGCCGGACGTAACCGTTTATTGAAGTCTACACTCCGTCCAAATCTACTTCAAAATTTTGGCGGTTCCGAAACATTCCAGTTAAAATTGGAAAATCGATTCGCTATCTTGGAAACAACAGACGACATAGACCAGAAACTCGAAAATGTGGTGGAAATCCTCAGGGAAAAAGGAACGAAGTTCTGCCAGAGCAAGCGTATGGGCAAAAAGTCAACCTTACGAAGAGACGCTCCGACTAATAGAAGAGAGACGCACACACCCATCGTCAGCTTCGCCCCTAAGCTAGGCTCGCAACAAAACCATAAAGAAGCTTGTGCGTAGCGACCTCCGATCATTCAACACGCTCTCAACTATAAAATCTGTATCTCTTAAAATGATCTGGATTCCTTGCAGTGTTGCCAAGTAGACTGTCGATACATCGAGGTGATGAGATGTCTTGATAATGCCGCAACGATGACCGTGTGAGTACAGGGCCAGCGTACTAAAGATGTCAACCTACAACGAAACGTAAGACAGGGGAATGTCATAAAAACTTTTCGCTAACGGTCTGGAGGATATGTTGGTCTTTAATGATCTGGCTGATTTTTCTCTTCGCATAGGTCTTCGGATGAATTTGGTTTTATCCAAATGCGATTTCTTTATTATTATACTTAGTTAATGTTCTGTGACTTGGCTGTTGACTTGTAGCTACTAACGTATAAAGAGCGATAGAATGTTCAGTCTAGTCTTATTCAGAGCCCCACCAAAAACATTCTGTAAAAAGCTAGTCTAAGGTTCCTTACTGCGATTTCTTTATATTTGGCTCGACTTTGTCTAGATTACATTACTTTTTAGAGATAAACAAGCAGCTCCATCGAGACTTGGCTAGTTTTTTTACAAAATGTTTTTTGGTGGGATATTAATTTCGATTATGTTCTATCAATTATTTATAAGATAGTGCTTATAGCTACCAGTTTCTACCTTCTACCTTTATTATACCTATTTATATTCTGTTAGTAAGTGAGTACTTGGATATTATTATTATAAAGTAACTTTAAAATCTAATAAGTAGGTGCCTACGTCCTTCTTATATCCAGGCAACTGAAAATAGTTACTAAAGCTTAGCTTTTCCTAGCGTTGCCGTCATAATGCGGCGTAACGCAATGGTGAAGTATTTGGTATTCGGGCCGATGGAGTATTGCGATAAGAAAAGCAAACTTTTATAGCGATGATGATTACTCGACGAAGGAGTTCGGATAGCATTGATGTCTTCCATAAACTACAGATAAAAATAGATTTAAATAAGTCAATTTGACGTGTAAAAAATAGTAAGTACAAATTCACATAAAACGGTATAAAACGTAAAAAAATAAACAATTTTCTAAGGTTATAAAGGTATGATATGTCTTAATTTATTGTTATCTACTAATTATAAAGCTGGAAAGTTTATTTATGTGGTAGTGCTAGTATGCGCTCAAGTCCGGAACTATATCTTCCCATTCAAAGATGCTGCCATCTTGTCGTGGTCTGTCATCACCAAGGCTATGCCGGTTCCCCAAGTCTAGGCTATCCCCAAGGCTTAAGTAAGAGGTAGTGCCACACTGCATGCTTGCATGCAGTCGAATTGGGCGGGCACGACCGGGGAGGTACCTCTCGCTTACATGAGACTGGCGTAAAGTGACAGCTGTGCTGTCGCGTTTCGTGCGGTGTGTAAGTAGCCGGTGGTCCAGCGAGGTGGGAGGAGAAAGGAGGGCAGCGCATACTCTATGCGGATGTTTGTGGGCGTCGGCAGTCATGAAAATGGCTCCGGCTGCTCGTTTGCCCTCCTATACATCGTGGCGCCGCAATGGTGATATTAATTTAACGTACATGTACGTTTTTGCATTTTCATTTAATAGAGGTATTACATTTCCATGAAACATTATTATTTACGGATTAATAATTTTTTTTATAAAATAGCATTTTAGAGCAACCTGTACTTAAAGTAGTCTCGCCCCGAGCTCGGGTTGTAACGTATTACGTACGCGACGTTACAACCCGAGCTCGGGGCGAGATTCATTCACTACGTATGTCGTTTTGCTCCCCACCCCGCATTGCAGCCTGCAGGCGCGGGCGCTTACGCGGTTGTCAGCTCTCTCAGGTAAGTAATTTCATTAATGAATTTTCGCAAGGGTGATCTCTTTTAATATTACTTTTTTATTATTTAGTTTGTTTGAAAAATATTTTTTCTCAATTCGCGAATTATTTAAAATTTTTTAAATTTATATGATTACTTAGCACTAGCCCTACCCGTATGTTAAATTAATGTCGCCATTGTAGCGCCACGCTGTATAATAAAAAAAAAAACATCTCTAACTTTTGGTGCTATCAATGCGGCCTGCTCGGTATCAACATGCACCACCGGCTGGCGCACTACTCGTTGCTCGGGTAGGCGGAGCATGTTACGCCAGGGTCGTGGGTTTGAATCCCGCCTCGGTCATTATCCATGTATTACATTATGTAACTTTATAATAAGTCTTAAATATAAAAAAAACTATGAAATATATTTCCGTTGCATGGTACCCGTCCAAACGGCACAAGGCTAGACTATATCTAATGTGGTGTATTAAGTCCACATAAGTATATTATGATATAGAAGACCTCTAAGTGTAATCACATTTGTAGCTCCATCTATGATCTACACAAAACAACAGTGGTTCTTGCCCGGGGAGGTGGTGACTCACAACACGGTAGACGACTGCTGGGTCACCCTCAATGGCCAGGTCCGTGACCTCACCTCATGGCTGCAGCGGCAGTTGTCCATCTGCAAGTGCGCTAAGAAGTGTTCCTGCAAATACAATTGCCTGATCTGCGAGCCCACGTGCACAGACTACTGCAAGTGCTTCAGCTACGGATACCCGTATTGTGATGCGATGAGGGTAAGTGATTCGCGGGTTGCATTGTCAGCTAGTCGTTACCTAAACATTAACTGCCATTATACAAGGTTATTTATTGAAGACCGTCCAAATTTTCAGATTCGATTCAGAATTGATATTATTACATTCGATTTATTAAGGGCATATTACATCGCTAAAACGCGAAATAAGCCCTCGGTTCAAAGAAGTTTCTTGATGAATGTACCTATTTACGGTATAAAAAAAATGTATGTTATATTTAAAATAATCATAAATAAATTGTATTGTTTATATTTTTTATAAATAGGCCCAATTTTTTTAAAATAATTGATGTAAATCGTAAAATTTTTGGATATATTGCATTTTCTCTCAATAACGGCTTAATATTCCAACATGATGTTTATGTCAAAAAACTTGTGATTAGTTATTTAACAATTAGTATTGTTTATTTTTTATATTTATTTTATAATTTTTAAATAAACATGAAAAATAATAAGTTTCACTATAACCCCGCCAGAAGCACCCCCGCAATGGCCGATAATGACACTTGGGAGATGTCATATCAAAGTTGTGGCGAGTGGACATACATGCGTTTTTTCTTCAAAATAAATTAGAAAAGTTTGCATATTCTTATATTTTATGAATGAAACAATAATATCAATATAAATACGACGAAGAAATTACGTTTGTTAATATATGTAAAGTACCTAACAATTTATTTTACATTTTTAAACTTGTCATAGATTAAAATTAAGACTTGACACTAGTTGCGTTGGTATTGATAAACAAATACTCTACAAAATTAATATCGACGCTTTATAGATCGTGAACTACGCATTTGATCATGTGATTATTTTTAGCAAAGTTTTTTTGCGAAAGATTCTGTACCCACGACAAAGGATTCTGTCATTTTGTACTCTGTGTGAGTTGGTAAAACAAATTTTTGATAGATGGCGCCATGCGTCACAAAGTGCGTAGGGTACAAGCTAGCGATTTATATTATGCTTTGACTACTATTTGTTAACCAGTGAAAACAATTTCTTTTAAGTTCCTAATAGGTTAAGTTGAATAATAATTATTATTCAACTTTAGCCCATTTTCACAAATTCCAATTATAATTGGAAATTGTGAAACTGGGCTTAAATATATTGTAGTGTATATTATAGGTGTAATAGCTCCCGCACAAACTTGCGACATCACATTGCACTTTATTGTGGGATGGAGAGTTGTTTTTGATACGAAGTGCAAAGCACGAAACTGTCAATAAACGGATAAACAGTGATGATGATTGAATATATTTCACAGCTAGCCAGAACAGTGCTGGCGTACGCCGGTAAGGACATCAGCCACTGGTTCAACGGCGACGAGTGGGTGCGCTACACGCATCCCATCATCGGTTCCACCGCCGTCGCCCACCAGCACGGTCCCGGGCCGCAACAGCCGGTGGTGCCGTCCACCAGCTGGCGGCCGAACGACCAGTGCTGGTGGTTGGACGATTCCAATATCGTAGGGAGGGTAACGAAGAAGCCGAGACCCATTAGGATCACCAATATGTTGACTAGTGAGAACATTCATTCTGTTTGCGAGTTCGCGGTTATAACGTTTCCAATACAGCCGTTGCAGGCTGCATCAATTCAGTGATTTCAGTAAATTTATAAAGCAAGATTTTTTGGAACAGATTGCTATTTTATTCATCAAGGCGAAAATGTAAAATATTCACCTTGATGAATACATTACATTTCAATTTACTTCATAATAATAATAAGTGAACTGTAAATACATCTCGCCTCTTTACAATGCCAACGTGATATCTGTAAAATAGCAATTTTACGGGACGACATTTTTTTAGCTTCAAAATATTTATATAACTGAAAATAATGATATTTCTTCAATCGATTTTCATTTAATTTGATGAAATAACTAATGAGCTTTCTGATTATTTTATTTTATTGTATTTTGCACTCCTTACCGTTATAAGTTAAAATACCGTATTTTTGTGTAAAATAAAATTAGATACGGCGGTTCTGAATATCAAATATAAAAAAAAGTATTTTGTGATATGTCACGTTGTCGTTTCAAAGATGCGAATTGTTATTTTTGTACCTACAAGAAGCGGGCCACGATACATTAGGTTTATCTTTATGTTAATACCTTGCGGCCTCTGGAGGCACAAGCGACAACAAGAGTTTCAGATTGGAGACGCCTTGGCAAGCTAACGGTATGCGATATAACCTCTATGCGAATGTCTGTGGGCGTCGTCAGTCATAAAAATGTCTCCGACTGCTCGTTTGGCCTCCTATACTTACAAAAAATCGTTACAGGCAGCCACGTGACCCTGGAGGTGTGCTCCGAGGAGACCATCTACGAGATCCAGATGCGGTACCTGTCGCACAACGGCCACATGGCCTCGTACACCTGGCGGTACCTGGGGAGAGAGCTGGCCATGGACAGCACCCTGGAGGAGAACGGCGTCGTCGACGAGCGTGAGAGGTTCCTTCGGGTGGGCTTGCCGGAGAACCTGCACGTGCCCAACTTGCAATTGTACTACAATGATGATTTAACTGAAGGTAGAATCATTTCTTTTTCTTAGAATAGTTTCGCAAACGAGGAGTCCGAGCAAAAGCGTGCGCAGGTTATCGTCCGGGGGCGGTGGAAGGTTTATGTTGAGAGTGGGGTGCATAAATACCTATGTGCGGTGTCCCGCAGGGTTCCGTCCCCTCCTGTGGAACAGCGGTTGAGACTGGGTAATCAGGGATGTTCTCTCCCTGGGCGTCAGCGTGACCTGCTATGCAGACGACACGCTGGTCACTGCCCGGGGGAGAGCTTCCGAAACGCTGCACTTCTGGCACAGTATCGGTGGTAGAGGTCGTGCAGCGTATAAGGATGTTGGGACTGGAGGTGGCGCTGCACAAGTCCAAGGCCCTGTGTTTTCACAGGCCTCGACGTCATATCCCGATGCCCACATCCTAGGCGGTGGCTCTCGTATCGATCATCAATCCACGTTGGAATTTCTTCTGCGTTTGTTGGGCACCGCCACACCGCTGCGGCGGCTGCTGCCTGACGTGGGGGATAAAGTCCAGTAGCCAACGCCGGTACCAGGTGGTAGTGCGGTCCATGGCTCTTCACGGGTCTCGTGTCTGGGCGAAAGCTCTAAAAGAACGCAACATCGCTTTCTCGAGGGGACCTCGGAGGGCGATGGCCGTCGGGCTATACGGGTTCCGCACCATATCCTTTGGTGCGGCTTAGATACTGGCGGGAACCCCTCTGTTCCCGGCACCCACGGAGGTTAAAGCTCGGAGGCTTCAACTCAGACAGTCCATGCTCCTAGATTGGAAGCATCTACTGATCATACCATGGGCTGACAGTAGGGCTGTCAAGGCGATCCTTCCGATCCTGTAGGACTGGACAGAGAGAGAGAGAGTGGGGATCGCTCTCCTATCGGCTGGCACAGGTACACAGGCCGCATTGCCGGTAGGGAAGCGACCACACAGTGCCACCACTGCGGTGGGACGGACCTCTCGCTCTAACCATAATACGGTCCATGGTCGGCAGAAGAGGCGTGGGCAGCGGTCCCTCTGCGAGGAGGTTGTCTCGCGCAAGGGGGCGGCAAAGAAAGTAAGGGAGTGTAAACCCCTCGCTCCTCCACAACGCCGCAAACGAGCCGGGGCGCGGAGGAGGTTGTACAATCAACTCCTCCCCCCTAGCCGAGGCTGAATGATGGTTGCGGGGGCATCCGTCACCCTATGTAAGGCCTCGTGAAGTGGAAGGCACGCGTCGCTCTTCCTGCGCGCCTTTTGGGGTAGTGAAGGGCCTGCCCTTCGCCCTTGGAGGGTCCGTCGCTTGTTTGTGTAGCGGGCGACCCACGGACGAGGGCAGCAGATGTGGCATCAGTTCCCATTGTCCTCGTAAGTTTTTCTTTTTTTTTTTTATGGTATAGGGGGGCAAACGAGCAGTTGTAGCCATTTTCATAACTACCGACGCCCATAGACATCTGC
>LUGF01052144.1:166937-188642 GCA_001625245.1 Calycopis cecrops | reverse complement strand
GGGGTCTGCCCCCCCATCGACCACAAATACAGAGGCTTGAGCTCCCCAGTGTGCTCGCCTCTCATATCAATGAAGCTGCACTGACCTTCTGTCTTAGCATAGTTCTACCTAAAAAAACCTTTTCTTTTTGTGTGATTTGGCTTCATTTAAATACAAACCCAGGCAGCTAATAATATCCAGAGTATTCACGTACAGGACACAACGACGATCTGGTTAACGGTGATCCTCTCATATCGATGAAGCTGCCCTAGGCATTTTGCCTGCTTTAGCGTAGAATCGACGAAAGCGTAGAAAAAAAAAAAAAGTTAACGGTGATATTAGATTTGCTTCGAGGTTTTTTATGGTATTGGGAGGCAACGGAGCAGTCGGAGCCATTTTCATGACTACCGACGCCCATAGACATCCGCATAGAGGCCGTAAAGAAGCGCTGGTTTCCTTTTGGCCTCAAGGTTTCACACGCGCAAAATTTATGCCCAGAAGCATTCAATTTTTGGAATGAAAACGTAATTTTTAGGTTGTCCTAAATTCTACTCTATATATGTACCAAATTTCACCTAAATGCGTTCAGTATTTTTTGCATAAAAAAATAACAAACATACATACAATTTACTACAATTACATAAAAAATTTGTATGCATGTTTGTTATACTTTTACGCATACCATTTATCTGATTGGGTAGGGAACTGGGGAGGGCTTATTTATTAAATTGCACGCATATAGCTTTCTGGAATTGAACCCGATCGATTTCCCTCCCCTCCCGGCGAGCCCTGTGCTCATTGTCTGACACCTAATGGGTACAACTTACGTTACTACACCCCGCACCCTCAAGCCAGGCGTTCCCAAGCCTCTCAATTTGCGGCCCGCTGCGGATTTAAAGGTTTGTATATCTCATAGCGCTCTAACTACTAGACCAGCTCTTTGTTTGCCAGCTCCTAGTTTACTCTTTAAGAACAAACATGACTTAGAAGTGATGAAGAATACGCTGGTGTCTCCCTCCACCGGTTACTGTTTCACATGTTTTTGTGTGTCATATTCTGTCATGTCGTACAAAATATAAACAATATGAGTTTTGATAATATAATGTAAAATCGACGAATGCGCAGCCGCGCGCCGGATCCTGTAGACATAGGTCATGATTTTCATTTTATTTTTATGTTATTATGATTATAATATGATGCTAGTCGAATAGAATAGAAACATATTTTATGACGTGTGCTCATACATTGTTTATTATATTCAATTCTAATCTATAGCTCTGGTGGCAGAGCTTGGAGATCATCACGGTTATACTTTATTATATTCAATTGCCGACTGGGCGAATGCTAAGTTATTATTTCTTGAGGCAGAGGCGTAACTATAGCGTTCTGGTTTCAGCAGGCTCATCTGTTGAGGTCGCTCTTTCGCCGAGTACAGAGAAGCTTGCCTAATGACTTACATTCTCTGGTCTATTGTTGTGTTGTGTCATGTGTGCGAGTAAGGCTCGCGGCGTCACGGACTGCTATTCAGCGGCCCATACCTTGAGAACTCCTGCCTTGCTCTATGTAACGATCAAATATTTGTGATAAAAATATTTGCTTTACGTAATGTGTTGGCGGTTAATAAAGCGTCGAATTTAAGGTTCCTAACTGAAATTACCTTTGGGGTTTCATTTTTCTAATGGTACAACATGGCGGAGCGCAAGTAGGCGTCAAGCCCTAGAGGGAGGCAGCTCACCCTTGGGTAAGGTAATATGATGGAATAAATATAATCACGCTTTTACGTCAAACGTGAAAACCAACTCTTCTATATACCTAGTATAAGGGTGCAAACGAGCAAGGATTCTCTTGGTGACTTCAGAATACTGAGCACTGACGCCAATAAACTCCACGTGGCCATCGGAAACTCACTACGCACGAAAGGAGACAGCATAACCAACACATTCATGGGGATATCATGGGTGCAAAGGATCTTCCCGGTCATGCCCAAATCGACTGCAATCAGAGTGACCTCTCACCATCGACCAAGCAAAGAAAAAGGAAGACAAAATAATTAAAACAGCGTCATTCAACACCAAAACCCCTAAAAAACCATCCATTGTGTTATCTATTATCTGTAGAAACAATAGATAAAGCCTATCGAATGGCCTATTGTCTGCTATAGACGCCACATCCGCCCAAAATGGCTTCCAAATCGACCGTTGTATGTATTACGCGCAGTCTTGTGGCAGTGATAGGGGTTATAAGATAAATGGTTATTGTTATTTAGTAGTATTTAGTAGCCCTCCCTCCTCCTCTCTCCATGGGCCACCGGCTACTTTCACACCGCTCAAAACGCGACAGTTGTTTTTATGAACCGGTAAAAGTTGAAGACTATAACAGATACTAGATATATTTTTTTAACGGACTTGGTCACTCACTCCCACCGCCGCTGCTACTCCTATATCGCCAGGAACAACAGCGGCAACCACAACGACCCTTTTATATGAGCTCAGGGAACCCGAGGAAAAAGCTGTTATGGGACCCGCAACAAATTCCGTAAAAAAAATCAGAAGAAAATAGGAGGAGAGGAAGAATTTCCAATTTCCCTTCCCAGTCAAAACGGGAGACAGTACAAGATTGCAATCCTACTAATATTATAAATGCGAAAGTTTGTGTTTCTTTATTTGTTTATTCTATACACAAAAACTGCTAAACCGCTTTTCATGAAATTTGGCACATATATAGAGAGTAACTTGGATTAACACATAGCATAGTTTTTATCCCGAAAAAATGTTCCTATGAGATGCCATGGGATGATTTTCTATTTTCATACCGTGGTACAACCGCGAGGCGCAGCTAGTAAATAAATAAAAATAAAATAAATGGCAATGTCCATTAAAGTCTCTGAAGTTCCCCACCAACCCAATAGCCGGAATTTTGGTTAGTTTATTTAGTTTAATAAATTAAGTTATATAGTATGTAAAAAAAATCATGTCATATACATGTTTTTAAACATGTATACTTACATATACGTATAGGTAGGTACTTATATCATTACTGAAAATCATAGTTTTTATAATAACGGATTTGTCGATTAGCAATTGTATTTACAACATTTATTAATATCGACATAAAAAAATGTTTAACATTTCTGTAATTTTCGCACAAATACCTACTACGACACAGCTGACCTAGGGGTCAACGGCCACATCATGGGTCCACCAATGATAAGGCGCTGCCTCTGCTCGAATGCAGGGGTACAGCCCCTGGCATGAACATTGAACAACAGCGTTTTTATTACATGCGTAGGTGTATACAAAAAGAAAACCTAAAGTCTAAATTAGCTTTTTTAAGACTCGCTAAAATATTTTTTTTATTTTCAGATAAATCTTGAAGATGGCGACATTACCAATCTACGTTTCTTTAAGCAGGTGAGATTTTTAGAACCTATACATAGTTTGTGATTTTTATATTATCAGTACAATGGGCCCACTGAAACTCACAGGCCGCCGGAAACGCGACAGCATAGTTGTTACTTGTTACTTTGTGGCGGTATCATGTGAAAAAGAGGTAAGTTAACTTACCAATCTTACTTGTCCAATTGAGCTGCAATGCAATAAGTACTGCTTATTACAAATTTTTTTATTGACTGCCTCGTGGTCTAGTGGTTATCGTGTTCAACCACAGGCGTGAGGTCCTGGGTTCGAATCCCGGGTCGGACCACAGTCAGACACAGACAGTCCGGAATTAGGAAGTTGGCGGAGTTACACCCCCGTCCCTCGGAGAGCACGTTAAGCCGTCGGTCCTGCGCCTGATTTCTCTCCGGTCGTGTCGGACTGCCGTCCCATTGAAATACGTTAACAAGGAAATAGAGAGTGCACTTGTGTCTGCGCGCACACTTGTGCACTATAATATGTTCGGCGCAGATGGGTCGTCTATTCATATAGACGGCCGCCCTAGCCAACATCGACTACGAGGACTATTACTAAAAACTTGTGTCCTAAAGGTGATCTCTACTCATATATTATAAGTAATATATAATCAATCAGCTTCGCCCCCCTATTTAACCCGCTAAGGGATCGAATTAAAAAAAACTACTTACGCATAAAAGGCACCCCTATGACCCCAGATTTAAATTTTCTAGGTGAGGTTTCGGTTATGCGTATACAGGGTTGATAAGAGCGAGAGGCATTAAATGAAACCACATGTACTATAAGTACCTACAGTTATTCAGAAACTGTTAAAAAAAGTTTACGACAAGTATACGAAAATACTTTTTTCAAACAAGTTAAATAGCGAAAAATTGTTATCACTCTTTGTACCGGGCGATTACAGCGAGCACGGGGCGAATGACCCCGGCCGGCCATAGTCGAGAATCAGCTGCGATACAGCGTGTACGAAGTGAGAAAAGCTTTAAAAAATCCCTGTGGCTAAACTATTGCTGCGATTGATCAGATTTTTGTGGTGTGGCCTGGAAATTATACACTAAATATGCGGTTTAATTTAATGCCTCTCGCTTGTATCAACCTTGTATTATCTCTGTTATTCAGTGAGTATGATCTGTATATTATCAATAGTATATTCACTTGAGGCCGATTACCCACTGTTATTCCCTGTTATAAGCACAGAACAAAAATGAACATAACTTTTTATTAATAACCCTCCAAGTCGGTGTTCTGTTACACAATTACGTTACGTTTGACGCCCCATAAACAGATCCGGGGTGATTTGCCGCCCGCTGCACCATAATTTTATGGGATTTTAACGGCGGCCGTCGGAGCCCCATCAACAAGAGCAGAGCACTCCCATGGGAGGATGTATATGTAGATAAAGGAACACGTGTCGCAAGATAATTCCTCGTCAATTATGGCGGTTTTACGGGACTTTTGAACGTAAATGTCACAAATGTATATTTACACCAACACATATTCTATTTCGAGTGGCGTCTTTGACGTACGTACACTAATTTTGATAATATAGGAATAGTTTATGGAGTATATTATTAGCCTTCCTGTTTGTTTACCATATTGGAGAAAAGATAATTTTATAACAGCTAATGTCATAGCTAGGGGGTTGCCAATTTATGATTTACCTGCGTTCCTGGAGCCGGGAAATTTTAAAATCTAATGCCTTTTTCCGGGAGAATCTCGGAATTTCGGGTGAGTTGGCAACCCTAGTCATAGCCCTAATTATTCTTTAAGCCTTTGGGGAGGTACCTCTCGTACCTCGTGTTGACTTCTGTATTATAAACATCGGCACAATCCGAAGTTACGTGCCAGCCTGAAATACAGCTATGCTAGCTCCTACAACGTGACTCGCAAACAGGCATGAGAAAAAAAGCTGTGTCGATCCATGGCGTAAGAATTTCTTGTTTGAAACTTTCGCGTTTGTTGCACACTTTGTAGTTACTTCAGGTACAGGTTTTAACACGATAAAATGTTTATTGGAAGCACCTACTAGCTAAAACATATACTTTTGCCGACGCGTCACTTTACCTTACCTTAGGTTCCTTTGTCACGTGCCGAAGGCATGGGGTTCCTTGCCCTTTCCCTCCCAACATGAATGGTAGGATCATCATCGATCCAAGGCTCCCTTACATCCGCCAGTTTTTGCCACCCATTAGTAACGGCGACAACAATAGGCGATAATCAAAGGAAGCGCCACACATTCCGTGTCGAACCTCGAGGTACACAATAACTGTAGTTATACGGTGGACAGCCGGGCACGCAGCCGCGCTTCCGTCTCCGGGTATGGAAGTCCAGGACGTGCGGACCCGTAGGGCTGTCGCTAGCGATTTTATGAATATGATTTTCATTTTAATTTTTTTACTCCAAAAGTTTTAAATTTCCAAAATCATTCCTCAGGCTAAAAAATTAACTCACACTTATATGATTATTTAAACAAGTGACTGAAAGATTAGTTAATTCATATTTAAATTAGCACTGGCTAAATTATTTCTCGATTAACTTAGACATTCTGTGTAATTTACCTAACATTTTTTATTCGAGAGACGTTTGCCTTGTAATTTTATAGTCTTCGTAGATTATACACAACGGCACGTGAAACGATTTTGAGCTATCTATAAATATAATACAATTGTAAGAAAATCAGAACTAAAATAATATTTAATGTATTAAATATTATTTAATGTATTAAATAATATTATTTACTCGAAATAACGCAGGGGAGCATTTAATGTATTAAATATTATTTTAAAAGAATACTAGGGGCGTGATCTACAATTGATATCGAGGTCAAAAATATATTTTTTATAATTTTTGTCTGTTTGTCTGTAGGTATGTCCGGACTGAACTCAAAAATGCAGTACGCATGGATTTCCTTTAAATTTTGCATGAATATTACTAACAGGTCGGGTCAACATATAGGCTACATATTAAGTATCTCGATATTTCCACGGGATCGAAACTTGTGCGGGTGAAACCGCGGCGCGCAGCTAGTTTTCGATAAAAATGCGTTTTACTTATACTTATACGTTTACTTATAAAAGAAATTTGAATTTTTATTATTATCTTCTTTCTCCACAAAGGACTATACTTTGTTATTAAACAGCAATTTAAGGCATCATTTATTTAATCCATTTTAGGATTTATTACTACAAAGATGAAAGTACGAGTTACTTCACCCGTAACACGTAGCTTTTGTATGTGTATTGTGTACCCCCACAGACGAGACACAGTTGGCAACCCTACGGGGCGGATCTAAATCGCCATGTGATATTTATACCATATAACAATATTATGTGCCCTTTTTGGTTCGGCACCGAGCTTCTCACATACTAATGTCTAATTACATTTGTATTCCTGCTAACTTGAGGCCCAATGTGATTTGGTTTTACAAATATTACTAAATAATTAGTTACAACCGCTAGTTCGCTAGTACCTTTGATAAATATTTTTTCGTGTTAAAATCCGTAAAGTAACTACAAAAATGTGCAACATATTTATTAGTTACCTATTACAAATTTACAAACAAAAAGTCACGCAAAATTACATTAAAAGCTCATGTTTGTATTGTGCAATAATTGAAAAGTTTTTAGAAACCGATTTTCATACTTTTTTTATTTTTATTTTTATTTTTATTTCTTTTTTCTCAATTTAATAAGAAATCGCTATTACTCTATATTTTATAGCACATTTTAAGAAAGACATATATCCGCATAGAGGTAGTATTTAGTAAGCCAACTGCTCACCAAAGCACAAGAAGAGGGTTATTAAATATTTTTATTGGAATTCCGTAATGTTGTTGAAATATCCAGAAGCGTTGCCTTCCTCTCCTCCTCTGTGGGGCCACTCACAATCCGCGCGGTTATATATAATTTCACATCTTATTTTTCTTCTCGCTTCGTTTTCCTTGCAATGATAAGAAATCTCTCCTACTCTACATACCCGTTATCATCCACTATCATCATCAGGCCCGTTCGTCCGCGGAATACCTCGCGAACTCGCCGCGCAGTTTTTGCGGAAACCGTGGAATTTCTCGAGGAAGCCGTAAATACTCATCACCAATTAGCAATGTTAATGACAACTGCGCGGTAATTGGCTCAGCTACGTTCGCGTGCATTGATCTGCGGAATTAATCTTACAAGAGATCTGCTTGTAGATAGCTTCACTGCAGTTACGGTTGTGCACGTAGTGAGGGTTATGAGATCGCGTTTCGTTCGGCTTGTTTGAATCGGAATGTGCGTGATTGTGCGGATATCTATGGGCGTCGTCGACCTCTTACTATTTAGTAAGCCAACTGCTCACCAAAGAGCAAGAAGCGGGTTAAATATTTTTATTGGAATTCCGTAATGTCGAAATATCGGAAAGGAAATTTGACATCCGCAAAGAGGCTGTACAGACGCGTGCCCTCCTCCCACCACCATGGGCCACCGGCTACTTACACACCGCACGAAACGCGACATCTGTCAATTTACGCCGGCGCGGCTTCGTGTAAGCTTTGGAGCACCTCCAGAAAATTTTGAGTTTTGACGATATTACAATCCTGCCTTTCATCCTGCCTTTTCACTCTTTTACCAAGCGATGGGCAGTATAGTTACCTCACATTAAAAAAACTGATCTAAAGAAGCCGTAACACATGAAAGCGTAACGCGGGCGACGTGATCCAGGAGCGCAATAAAACTGGATGCACATAAATCGGCGGTGGAAATAGCGCGGTGAGACGTTACGTAAACATTTTACGGCATTCCACTGGGAGCGGGGAGATGCTCGGTCAATCAATAGCCGGCCGGGGAGGACGGACACTGGGACGTGGGATAGCTAATTCAACATGTCGTATTAGGGACTAGAGTTTACTCAAGCGAACATGAATCTGACGTGAAAGGTGCATAAGATATTTATCGTATGTACCCTCGGCCAGTTACTGTTTCAAAAGACTTTACGTTATATTTTTTTTTACAGCTCGCTTTATGGCGTTTTTTTGGCTGACTATAACAATTTAATAGTAAAGAAGGCATCACTTGAAACATGCAGCTTAAAGTAATCCTAGCCTACTTTGGGATTTGTATATCAGGAGAAGCCATTACACATTTTTGAAGATTTTTTAACATTGTAGAATAAATAGAACCACGCTGTTTCTGTGACATGTTGTTTGTTGATAGTGGGCATGTTCAGAAGCTAAACCCAGGTTTTCTGTAGTTAGGTTTACTGTTTCATTAAAAAATTTAAGAAAGGTCATTCGTAGATTCTACAGTGGTTCGTTGGAAAAGACGATAAGTCCTACTTAAACAAGCCGTCATTGTACATAATACAAACCAAGTTAACATTTTGTTATACATAGTATAGGGGAGCAAACGAGCAGTCGGAGCCATTTTATGAGTACCAACGCCCATAGATATCCGCATAGAAGCTATAAAGATGAACTGCCCCCTTTTCTCCTCCCACCTCCATGGACTACTTACACACCGGACGAAACGCGACTGCACAGCTACCACTACCCTGTCGTGCCGGCCCAATTCGGATGCATGCAAGCATGCAAAGTGCACGCCAAGTGACACTACCTCTTACTACATTACATACCAGCTGCGTCCCGCCATAGACCGTCCCACGATTTCATTCTTTTCGATTCCTCGTGAAATATAATATAAACTCCAATTCTCCTATCGAATACACACATCCAATAAAGATCTTTTAAACGTATTAGGAAAAGTTACATACACATAAGATGCACAGTTATGTCTCAGTCTGCGTCTGCCCTTACGCTGTCGATAGCTTACATCAACAAGCCGCTTACAGCGCTTTTAATTCCACATGATAATAAACAGAATATCAATATAGAGCGCTATGTGAGCCGCACACACATTACCGCTGTATCGATGTTTTAATTGTTATTACAGTACCCCGTAGATTACGATTTCTTGGGAGAAAATGGGAATCTATGAATAACTATGCTACGGATTTATCCGCTTAAAAACCTATAACAAAAGAGCTGTTAATTTTTCGGGATGAAAAGTATTTTTTTATGTTTTTATAAAAAGTATTCCAGTTTTTAAACTATGTAGCTACTTCATCCAAATTGGTTCAGTTTATTTTGCGTGAAAGAATAAAAAAAAGATGCAAACTGTCGCATTGAAAATTTAATTTTCGTTAGTAGTTGTATTATATAAAAGCTCGCACTACCGCTACTTTTCAAACCTGAGCTGTGGGGACAAACATTAAGTTTTAGTGTTCCTGTCTGAATTCCGGCTGAGGTCGCCAATTTCTGGAGTCTATTAGACAAGCTGGTCTAATAATAATCTAATCTCTAAGTCTAATAAAGTAATAATAATAAAGTCTAAGTCTAATAAAATTAATGAGGCCCGCTGAGTTTGTTTCGCCGGTTCTTCTCAGGACAGGGCTATGGTTGAACCGGTGGTAGATGGAAATTTTTGACGTTCAAAAAGCAATTTTTCAAATTCTATTTTGAATAAAAATATTTTGATTTTGATTTTGACAATAGAGATAATATTCTATTCATCTCGTTTACTTAATTCTATGTTATTTTTTTGTAGTTTCACTTCTACATTTCTATTTACAGATAATATTTTAATATATAATAAATTCATATTAATTCTTCATACGACATACGATGTGTAATAGAATTGAATTACTCCATTGTGTACAGCAGTAGAACTTCGCCTGGCTACCTTCTGTTTTTATGTTTTTTTGGCTTGTATAAATCGTTGCATTAATGTACAGCCTGCTTCTTTAACTGACGCTTCCTACTTTCCTTATTTTCTCAAGACACTGTCTTGAAGACAGTATTAGATTTTCCCTAGGCTACCTGCGATTATATCCAAGGGTCATAGAGGTTGCCACCATCGATTATAGCGACAGAAGAAGCGTTGGGTCGAGCTGGTAGCGAGTTGGAGGCTAAGCCCGACTTCATTTCCTCTTCTTCATTTCCTCAGATGTCCACCCGGTGAGTTACAGCATCTCCAGGCACGAGGGGATACACTCATTACCACTATCATAAGCCAATAAATATGTATCACACTGCACACACAATCTCGAAGAGTGTTACACATGTAAGTTTACCGCGATACCGTAAAAAACGTTACATCTCGTAACCACAGCTCTCCTTCATAATTACAAGATCATTTCACGTTTCATTTCCCGCCATTATTAGACGCGTTTTAAGCCGCACCATGCGCGAGTTATTTATAAAAGTGTAGTAAATTAATTATGGCTGCTTTTATTTAGCTTTTACTAAGAGGTAATGCCACGCTGCATGCATGCATGTCGCCATATTTCGCCGGCACTATCGGGTAGGTACCTCTCGCTTACACAATACCAGCGTAAAGCAACAGCTGTGTGGTCGCGTTTCGTGCGGTATATAGGTAGCCTGTAGCCCATGGATAGGGGAGGGCGATGCATCAGTATAACCTCGGTAGGTTACCTCGTCTGTAGTCATAAGAATGGCCGACTACTCGTTTGCCCCCCTTATACTTACTATACATAAAAATCGTTTAGATGCGTCTTCATACGAGTCCATTAGATAAAGCTAAGTTTTCCCAGGTTTCATACCACCAATGTAATATTTAAGGTAGGCCTTATCTACTAAAGTAAAAAAAAAAATTAGTGAGACCTAATTAAAGTTAGATCGTATTTAAAATCACAATATTTCCTGTGTACGTAAATTATGTGAGGCGGGTGAGCTGGTATGCGGTGTTTGTATCTGTGCGTCACTCGGCGAGACACATCTGGCGTGTCATCTCTGTGCCGATCACGGACACGCTGACACAGACCAGCCCTCGGCTTTGGCAAGAGGAATGTTGATGTTGCTAGGATGGATATATAGTTGGTGGTCTGTTTGTGCGATGGTTACTCTTTGAAATTAAACTCACAGGACGACTCGCGGCTTGATTTGACGTTTCAGTTGTCTTAGAGCAGCCGGGGTAGTTTGTGATAAAGCCCATACGAAGCATGGATTAAAGGAGAGCAAGGTTCAAAGCCGGATGAAGCTTTGGCGTGAAGACCATGGAGTTAGGAAGGCTTTTTTAAGGTTACAAAAGATTAAGATATCTTAAATATTTTATTTATTTATTTATTTAGACTTTCCAATGTATGTTACACTAATACTTAACAACTACTTACTTGCTATGTTTAATATGCTAAGTGCACTAACTATTTAATATTAAAGGGAGAGGGGCTGCAGCAGCCCTAAACCCGAGGATCCAGGGTTGGCAAGGGCGTTCTTGTATTAATGGGCTGTTTTTGTTGCCGCCATATAGCTTGCTCGTTTGTTCCTTTATGCTATAAAATAACAATAATAATTGGTGTTAGTGGCGTCAAATGAAGAGCTAGGTATTAGGTAGGTGAATACTCAAAACTAGCTTTTCATGATGGCGGCGGACAAGCGTACTATTTGCCACTCCTCTTATAAGAGTAGGAAATTAAAGAACAGAAGGTTTTGATTAAAGCCTGGTCCCACATGCGGGACATCGCAAGAAATATCTATGAATAAAAGAATATTTACAATGCAACGTGTGAACTTCGAACAATTTCTGTCCCGTGTTTGTAGCCAGTGTTAACCTGGCGAGAATGTGGTGGGGTGTGACACACCCCTACTAGTGTTTACATCGACATAACTTTTTAATTTGCTATACTACATTTTAGCGTTTTCGTGTAGCTGGAGGGAAGAGGTTGAGCGAGTGAAATGTGGCGTGATCGACGTATTTGAGCATTTCGATGACCATCGTTACAGGCCTAGGCGGTGGAAAAGCCTAGCACATGCAATTTATTTTTTCAAAAATTGTACTAATTTTGATTTAAACACTTAACTGATTTTATATTTTATGTTTTTAAAGCCTTATTTTATCAAAGTATTCAAGGTTTTATAAGTTTTTAGACATTTTGTGGAGTTAAATAGAAGATGATTATTTTTGTTACGAAAAACAAGTGCCTATACTATTTATAATATTAACTCGTTATTTAACGTTATTTCTAAAAGAAACCTATTAAAATAAAGTAACTCGTAACCTACTCACTTTCTGGAAATATCTATCACATAAATTCCTAAAAATAAAATAAAATCGTGGGGCACGTCCAATATCTACAATCGAAATACATGGCATGTGACTTCACCCACCTAGTGGTAAGTAGCAAGTGTCGCCTATGAATGGGGTTGACGAACGAAAGTATATCAATCACAAACTGAAACCACGATTGGTGGACTTGCCCCACGATTTTATTTTAGTTTAATCAATGCATATGTTTAAAATTTGTATATTTAAAAAATTACTTCTTTTGTCATAGGTGTTGACATAAATGTATATTGTATTTTTAGGAATTTATGTGATAGATATTTCCAGAAAGTGAGTAGGTTACGAGTTACTTTATTTTGAAAATATAACAATGTATACATATTGGTACCCATGACTGTATTCATGAAATTATTTTTTAGCTTTTAGTACATTTATCTGCAATATAAAACCGTTTAACTTAAATTTTTTTTTTACTTTTTTATTTTTAAGTTTTTAGTTTTTATTTCTCATTCTATTCAATTCGTTGAGTGCCTCATTATTGCAAGGTTTCTTGCCTGTTAGTTTATTGCAGTCAAACTCTACTAAGAGCAACGTAGGCTTGACTTTTGCTCCCACAAATATTTCCAATTCTGCTGGTAAGCCCCCAGTCTTATTGACATCAGCTGGTATTATAGTAGCTATACCCACATTGTCTGCATTTCGGGCAACGTGTACTAGCTGGTCCTGTGCTTTTATTTTATAATTATGAGCACCTTTGTTTCTAAACAAATTCAAAACGGCAGAATTGTGGTCCTTGACTTGTTGGTTTGTGACAATCAGAAATTCTGTCTCGTGCCACTGTTGCCTCATTATTCGCAAATAGTTTTTGAGAGTGGTGACATACCTGTTAATCGACCGTCTTTCTGTACAGGCAATTTTAATGTACTGTGTATCGTAGCTCCATTTATTAATCTGGCAGCAACTGCTGTTAGTGCACATACTTTAACTGCATCTTTCGCGTAACACCTGTTAATTTGGTCTCGTAGTAACCTCAATCGAAAAGTCATGCGTACACCGGCTCCGCCTGTAAAGAATATTTTCAAACGTTCTTCGGAACCTGACATTTGATTTTGTATGGACTGGGTAACCATTGTAAAAAAATCCTTTAGTCCGGTATTCTTCGACTGCTTAGCCTGTATGAACTGGTCTTGATTCATTGGCAAATATGGAACTTCTTCTTCATTGTTTAGTTCAAGGTGGTCTGCCTGTTCCAGAATGTCATAGAGAATTACCTTTATTAAACTATTAGTACATTTATGTTATTTACATTGTATATCCCAACAATACTTACCACTCTCTTTATTTTGATACCCATATTGATGGGATTGAAAAGTACATTATCCGCTATTTTGTAGCAGTGGCCATCTTTGATTTTGGTTTTGTATTGTGCACTGAATTCTACTTGACAAGCCCTTTCATTTGATACCCATATTGATGGGATGGAAAAAACTAAGTTGTATGCCATTTTGTAGCGGCGGCCATATTGGATTCACAATAATATTGAATATGGGTAATTGTATTGCCATCAAAATCAAAGGCGTATACCAAATTTCAGATCAATGGGTTAACGGGAAGAAACTAAGTTGTCCGCCATTTTGTAGCAGTGGCCATCTTTGATTTTGATTTTGTATAGTGCCCAGAATTTTACTTGACAAGCTCTTTCATTTGATACCCATATTGATGGGATGGAAATAAATTAAGTTGTCCGCCATTTTGTAGCGGCGGCCATATTGAATTCATAATGATATTGAATATGGATAATTGTATTGTCATCAGAATCAAAGGCGCATACCAAATTTCAGATCAATCGGTTCACGGGAAGAGGGTTAAATTTCAATTACTACATTCTACCCAAACAATCAGGGTGAGCTAAATAAAACAGTTTAAAGAGTCGGTAGCGGTAACAAGCCAAGTTGTTGAAAGATTGGTCTGCAGGATTCATCAGGCCTAAGCCCACGAATAGTCCTAACGATACACACACATACGCACAATAAGAGTGGGTACACCTATCTACATGTAACTTGCTCTGTTTTCTAATCCCGTTGGCCTAATCGTATTTTTAACACAACATACTGTAACAAACATTCGGACTCTTAAGACGAACTATAAGAAACTCCCTCAACGACACTCAGTAGAAACTATTTCCTTTCATTAGAGACCACATTTGTTGCATTGGCACTTAAGTCATTTGGTAGCCGTAGATCCAGTACGATTAGTCTCGTAATAAACACATTAACAGCTTTTACTGTATTTAAAGACTACACTACTCGCGATTCGCGAAGTTCACCGAGGATAGGCGAGTATAACAATGTGAAGAGGCCCTTCGCCTTACTTCGTCCAACTTTACCTCGCCTCGGACGACTTCCATTTGTTGTCGGTTTTTGCGCCCCAGTGAAAGGACTAAAGATTCTACGCTAGATTGTCCGAGTGTGTGGGCACGCACTTTATACTTCAGGAAGCTAGTTGAACTTGACGGAGCATCGAAGCGAGTAGCAGAGTGGACGCTTTAGGGTTACTGTGACCCTAATAATATCTCAAATAGTAAATTAATAAGTTTCAGTAATCCTAAAATAGAGGGATTAAAATATGTAAGATATGGTTTCAGTAGTGTTTTTTTATAGTAGGTATAAGGGGGCAAACGAGCAGTCGGGGCCATTTTAATGAGTACCGACGTCCATAGACATCCACACAGATGATATATAGTTGCCCTCCATTCTCGTCCCTCCTACATGGACCACCGGTTACTTACAGCCGAATCGTTTGGACACGATCAGGGTAGTAATACCACTAGATTATTTAATGCCATCGTGACAGGGATGATTAGGATTTGAGAGTTACTGGTAAACCGTTTAAGGGATGGGACAAGAATGGAAGAGCATCCCCTAACTTCTTTTTGTAGTGATGTTTATGTGTTTCTGTAGTCATCAAAATATTTGTCTGCTAGTTTGCAGCCTTGCGTTAAACTTAACGTTCAAGCATTCGCTACGGGGTCTAACAGTTATTCAATAAATCATTTTCAAATTTTGTTGGCCATCTTGCGGTTTCTGTAGGTACTATATCATTACAGATTAATATTTTAGTAAATTTTATACATATTAAGTGTGTTTAGGTATCTGCTGAACACGATAGTGACTAAGTAAAATAACTCACTATTTACTTAGGTTTCTCTGATTGTTTAAATTAAGTAGAAAAAGTAAGTGAATAAATGAATTATCGCCCAAATGAAAGCATGTTGCAAGAAAAATAAATAGAATAACACACGGTCATGCTGCAGTGCGCAGTTTGTAGAAAGCGCCAGATGTATGTGTGTTTTGTTTAAATTTTATAATGAAACTAAACATAACATTCGATTGTATCCCAAACATATTCTCATTTCTCTCTCTCTCTTCAAACTAGTTAACTTTACATCATTTTACATTTTTTATTAGATGTTTACATTTGTGTTTGTTCTACAGTAACTGATTTTGAAAAAAAGCTTAGTTAAAATTCATACTCGCTTGCCATAAGCTATAAAATCCGATATAAAAACCATTGAACCTTAATTTAACATAATTACCTGTAATAATTAAGAAACTTTTTCCAGTTCAACGCATTACGCACTACGGTAGCTAATAATTTCCATATTCGCATGTCTCATGGACGCACCAAGTGGAAAATATCGATGCATATCTGTAAAACAGGCGGTTTATTGCTGGGAAATAAATAATTTATCGAGATTCCGTTCGATTTATCGACTTTAATTGTAGTGTCTAGTTTATTGTTAAACAGAGTCATATTTTATTGAATACCAAGAAGAATTAATGTAAAAATTATTGATTTAAAGGAATTAATTATACAACAAGGAGACTATTCAATTTTACTCGTCGCCACTGGAATTGGCTACCGTAACTACTCGATTTTGTTTCGTACTTCAACTTATGATGTGAAAGCAAATTGGTGTCAACCAGGCTTCATTGGAGCTCGTTGGAACTTGGATGACGTCAGTTTCTCATAAATTTAAAATAGGTACTTATGTATATTTTTTTTTTAATTTTTGGAAGTTTTCTGATTATTAAGACTAATAGATATAATAATCACAATCTTGTCTGATCCCCGACATGATGACCCTGACACTGAAATGTGGTTAGCTGGACCCGGTAAAAAATAATATATTTGTTAAAAAACTGTTTAATGAAAAACAATCTTTATTGTTTAAAAAGCCTTTATATGCATATGAATTTGGCTACACGTATTACCAAATGATGTTATTTAAGCCACTTCTCCGGTCGTGTTGTCCCAATCAGGCAGCAAGCGGCAATGGATCTATATTTTACTACCACAGATCTAGAAGGTTGTCTGGAAGAGATTGCTGTCAAACAATAAGACCGCCTTTTGTGCACAAGAAGTACTTGTGTTTGTCGTCATCTCTGTAATTTTTTTCTTTTGTGCACAATAAAGTATATTTCTATTCTATTCCATTCTATTCTATTTCTATCTAGGGCACGGATCTAGCACCTAAATATTATATGCTTTAACACCCAGTTAAGCTGCCAATAAGTTAATTAAGAGAATATTGGCCCTGTTAAAGATAAATTATATTCCGTTATCAATATGACGGGTTACTGTATATGGAGATCGATTAATTTACCCTAAGTCTGTCAGTTGCGTAGGCGCAGCTTTTGGCGCGGGGGATTAGCGCCGGCGAACTTTTAGGACCAACACATTAGTTATGAGTAAGACGTGGAAAATTTGTTATACCTTCATAAAATAATAACACTAGTTATGCTCTGTGGTGTCGTCTCTTTTTTTATAGTACAAGGGGGCAAACGAGCCGTCGGAGTCATTTTCATGACTACTGAAGTCCATAGACATCCGCATAGAGATTATACAAATGCGTTGCCCTCCTTCCTCCTCCCACCTTCACGGGCTACTTACACAACGCACGAAATGCGCCTGAAAGTAATACGATGGCGAACAGACGGGTATCTGATGGTAGGTAAGTGATCACCGACGTCCACAGACATCCGCAACCGGTTTACCAGATGCAGGAGCTGTAGGGTTGTAAGTCGGAAAACTGCCACAGCACCAGGCCTGAGAGGCCCCCTGGTCAGAGAAGTGTCAGTATGCATTAGCGCCCCATTCGAAAATTACCTACGGCTCCCAATGATAGGGTTACTTCCCAGATGGGTTACCGGCCTTTTGAAGTAGAAGGCTTTTCTTGAAGATCCTCAAGACGTATCGACAACGGAAATACAAAAAAGGGCATCTTCACTGTACTGTACAATAATGAACTTTAGGCATCGTTTTTCTCTAAGTATGATAATAATAATTAATAGATATACTACTCAGTTAGTGTTTTATATAGCGTGTATTATCATTTTGTAACACTTCGTGAAAATTCGTATGGCCTTTCGAATTTCAACTATACATAATGACATATTGACGAGCAGACAGACAGACAGATCAAAGACATATAGCAAAGGACCCCAAAAAATGACAGTGGTAACTTTTGTTTCTTATCAATCTTTCTAATCAATGTTAATATCATATTTATTATTATTACTGAAGTGGTGAGAAATAAACTATTTTTTTTAAAAGAAAATCTTTGTTGCTCACAGTACCTTAAAATTAGGGCCGAGTGGAGCGATTCATTTTATTATCTCCCGTTTTGATTTTCGTAATGAGCGAACCTTTTTAAAGCCTTAAATAATATTAAAGCTTGGGTATACAAATTTAAACACAAAAGTCTTTGTTTAAAAAACAGTAAATATAACGGATTATTATTAAACTCCAATCCAGAAGTCTTTAAGTTTTTTTTATGGTAGAGGGAACAAACGAGCATTCGGAACCATTTTCATGACTACCTTCACCCATAGACATCCGCATACAGGCGTATACCTACAGATACGCTACCCTCCATCTTCCCACTGCTTACACACCATGAATGACTTACATACATACAAAGTACAAACGTATTTATAAAACTTACTTTTTATTTCGAATAACGGTCAAACGCAGTCATCTGCAAAACTAGAGATCTTACAGGCGCGTTGTCGTCATTGTTAAGTTTGCGTCGTTTCTGCCATTGACAGGGAAAAGACTAAAAATACAAGAGTTTATGTAGATACCATGCTCGCACGACAAAGTAAATTCTTGTCGTTTTTATCAGCGTGAAGTCCTGGCTATGTGATGAGCATTTGTTATTATCGTAAAGGCTCTCCATTTCTATAGTGTAAGCCTTATAAGGGAACAAATTAGCTATTGGAGCCTTTTGACTACCGGCACCCATAGACATCTGCATAAGTTTCATGCAGATGCGTTGTCCCGGGTCCGGGTCCCGCGTCGGAATGCCCGCTGAGGTAGTTACGTGTTTTAATTGCAGCGCAGGGAAAATGCCACTGCAACACCAATGGCGGCTTTACTTCTGTATATCCACATGTTGTGACAGGAGTACCACGCTGCATGCATGCATGTAGCTGAATTGGACCGGCACGACCGTTTGTACCTCTCGTTTACTCAAGATCGGCATAGAGTGACAGCTGTGCTGTCGCGTTTCGTGCGGTGTGTAAGTAGCCGGTGGCCCATGGGACGACGACGAAGAATGAGGACAACGCATTTATATAACATTGTATGCGGATGTTTGTGGGTGCCGATAGTCATGAAAATGGTGTCGATAGAAAGGAAGAAAGAAAGAAAGAAAAAAAAGAAAGAAAGAAAGAAAGATAGCTTGTTACTATTTGTGTTAAATAATTTCACTAAGCTAAACTGTATATTGAAGGTGTTTTGTGCCATATGACGGAGATTTTATAATAATTACTATGCGTTTGCGGTACACACGCGTTATCTTATTCCTATAAAAATACAATAAAGCCCGCGCTAATTTCCATGCAAATCCGCGGTAAGTAGTATCACTTGGTGACGTCACTTGTCGCTCCACCGCGGGTCAGGCATGCGTGCAGCAGCCCACTTGACCAGACGACACCGTATATAAATGACTGTATCAACTGCGACCGGCCGGCTAACTGGCGCAATTAGAATAGAATAGAATAGAATATCTTTATTCCAAAAGCAAGACAACATTATATCTAGTAGCGAAATGCTAGCAGACTAGCGAAATGCTAGCAGGCTAGCGACATGCTAGCAGGCCAGCGACATGCTAGCAGGTTAGCGACTAACTTAATTTTCTTATTATTTTCTGTTTTTTATCGGCCCTAATTTAAAAATTGATGGAGCTATGAAAACTTAAATACCAGGGCCACATGGCCAAGGAGAATGTCCTCCTAGCCGAAATTAGAGTACGGCTATCTCTATAGAGACTAGTTTAAGAATATGCAGGGTATATTCTAATGCAAAAGTAAGCTAAATGTAGTTTTTTTATAGAATAAGGGAAAAACATACTCAAACATCCGCACAACTCTTTCAGGCACGGCCGGTCTTATATATAAATACATAACGTGAACCGAAACATCTTTTAACGTTACATAAAAACGTATACAGAAGTTAATAAGCGTTATTTCTATAACGCTATTATTAACACTTCTTTTATCAAAACAATGTGTTGATAAAACATTAGGGTTTTTCTGTCAAGTTCATTGTTGTGGCTGAGAACGTTCGAGAGTTGATATCATAATCGCAGTGAAACCATGGAGGCATTCCTGTTGAGAAACCATGGGAAGTGACACAAGAAACGCGATTATATGTTGACTCAGGAGGAGAATTTGCTGCTCGCGCGCATTCGTCGACGTGGAATTGTGTTGAGAAATTGAAGCCTGTTGTTGGTTTATATCTGCATTGCAGCCGAAACAGGCCGGCGCGAGAGTTCTTTTTGTGACGTCGGCACCTAAACACGTGGTTTATAAGAGTCAGGATGTTTAAAAATGAAGTAGCCCATCTTGGCTTTGTTCTTCGTCTTAACTAACTTGAACTGGTTTCTTTGTGAATATAGTGAACATGAATAAAGACTCTTTAGATTCTGTTGAATTGCGGGTGGGTAGTATCTAATTGACAAGGAATCTTTTTTATAGTATAAAGGTACAAACGAGGAGTTGGAGGCTTCTCTTCACTAGTCCTTCCCTCCTCTTTTTCAATGGACACAGTAAACTGAAACTGTACGTTTAGAGATGGCCACATCGTGTGAGCGAGAGGACCTCTCACAGTGCACTATCTCCTTCTAATTTTGTAGCATTAGGGGACAAACGAGCCATCTGAGTCACTTTCATCACTATCGACGCCCATAGACTTCCGTTTAGAGGATAGAGGAGATACACAGCTGCGTTATCCCCCTTCTTCGTCCTCCCTACATAGGCCACCGGCTACTTATACACCGCACGAAACGCGACAGAACAACTGTCACTTTACCTCAGTTTCGTGTAAGCGGCTCAACTCGTCTACATGTATGCATTCAGCGTGGCACCTGTTCAAAAACTGCAATGATCTCAACACAAATCCATAAATCTAGTATAATAACTGGGTATCCATCTAAATACTTGTAGGCAACACGCATATATATTACCGCGGTTTTTATCGGCATCTGCTAATATTTTTTACGGTTTCACAGACACCGAGCGGTTGAACATTATTTCTCATTTAATGCCCCCTAATTACATCCATAATTAAACCCGCAGAGATTTACGATCGTGCCATCGATGTAACATAATACATAGACTCTATATTTAAATCGTATATAATATAAGTACGTATAAGTATTATACTTAGCATAGATTTTTTGACTAAAATCTATGAATCATGTAATGCGTTTAAAATATGTAGCTTACTTGATGTAACAGCAGTGTTGTCGCGGTTCCTGACTACAACTTAATAATATCTAATACGATCAAATATTTAATTTATGGATAAAAGAAGATAGATATATGATAAAGACATAGATGATTAGATATCAAAAACAATTTCAATTAATTTCATAGAAAAACCAAGCCAAATTAAAAAAAAAGCCAGTAGGTACTCATAGTGTCAATTACGAATTAAAAGTCTAAGTGTTATTTACACTTGATTTTTTTCTTAAACAAATGACAGGTCATTTTTGAATGTATATATAAACAAGACCTTTATATTACATTACTACATTATTATTATAGTGGGTAATCCTCAAGGGTACCCAGCCGCCCGGGGTAGCTGCTGGATTATGCCGGACTCTTCTTCTTCTTTCGGCTAAGCCCCACTGTGCTTTCACGTTGCACCATACAACGGGAACACGGGCACGCTTTCGCACCCATCCGCGAACCCGC
>LUGF01052144.1:150971-166915 GCA_001625245.1 Calycopis cecrops | reverse complement strand
GGGCTGCTCCCGCAGCCCTTCCACGTGGAGCATGGAGCTCCCCTCCAACAGCTAGGCGCGCCAGAAAACACAAAGGCGCGCCTTACTTCCAAGGCCCCCATCCACAGGGTAACGGACCAACCCCGAGGCCGCCACCCAGGTGCCAACTATTAAACGGCCGCAGAGGACAGGGAGGGCGGCAACGACACACCTTCTCTTCCTCTGCGTCCCCACCGCCACCGCATCAGACAGTGCGCCCCCGTTGGGCCGCAGGAGACAAGGCTCACGGCAACGACACACCGAGACGCCTCTTCTCCCGCGACCCCTCCTCCAGGGAAGCATCCAAAGCGGGCCCATGGCTAAGCCCACTCGGAGCGTACCCTCCTGGCATCCCTCTTGGCTTCACCGTGGTGGTCAAAGCCACAGTTACTAAGCCCCCTCACCACGACAAGGTGAAAGTCCGTCCATATATAAACAAGCCTGTCATATAAAATGTTAACTAATTCACTAGACAACATGTGGATATTCCTGCTGAATCCACACTAATACATCGCTGCGCCGTTTTTACTTGGCGCACAATCAGATACACCGAGGATATCCTCTTATTATACACGTCCACGTCTCTTTAATGTGGACTATTAAGATATTTGGTGACCCGACCAAGAGCGTCGAGGAGCAAGTGATATTTTATATAAAATATCGCTTGTGGAAGTATTATGTTGTTTTGCCATGATTGAAATTAAATGTCAACAGGCATTATTGATTCGCAGATAAATTATTGATGAATAACAGGATGGCTGATTTCTGCTAATCACATGCATTCATACTACTTTAGCTAAAGCAACTGAGTTATCTTTGAATCTTTAGACACGTTCCACCTTCACAAGATTAGGTTTTACTGGAAGATCGAATAATTGAGACTATGGGAATGCAAACATCCGTGACACGTTGTGGGTGTTTGTGAGTTACCGGTGGCCCCTAGGACGATAAAAAGAGGGAAGGGAGGAGGGTAGCACATTTAGGCGGATGTCTATGGGTGTTTGAAGTCACCATAGAGCTCGTTTACCCTTATACTATAAAAAAACATCGTTCCCATTATATTAGAAACCAATGCCATGGATAATGATATAAGTGGATTAAGTTCTTTTACATTCATGGTTAGTAATGAAATTGAAGGCGAAGTAGATATATATTTCACACTGATTAGATTAAAACATAATTATAACGTCTAGATCACCTCCTGTCAGGAGGTAGCCTGCGCACGCACTTGGAAGTATGTCGTTCTCACAGTCGCGAGTGACAATACTACTGTCATTATTTCATTACCAGGTGCTGGTAGTTGGTGCGGTACCGTTGGCTTGATATCAAGATCACTAACGGTTTTGTCGCAGTGTGATCAGCTTCAGGGTGGGTGCAGCGACCGAGGAGGTACCTCTCGCTTACACGATACTGTATAAACTCTATGCGGATGTCTATGGGTTGGTATTCGAATTTACGTTTATCACAATTGGACCCGAAACGATGAAATACGATGGAATTGGCCCATGGAGGGAGGAGGAGAAAGAAGGGCAACGTATCTGTATAACCTCTGTGCGGATGTCTTTGTGCCGAGGTTGTCGTGAAAATGACCCCTAAAAAATTATGGCCAATACCTTTATCTTGAGAATGCTTTTTCTATGTACAAATATATATTTATAAAGTGGTTCCCCTAAGTTTTTTTTTTTTTTTTTTAGATAGACAATACGCTAAAGCAGGCAAAATGCCTAGGGCAGCTTCATCGCTAACCCCCTTGGTTTAAGCTCCCCTACGTGGTTTAAGCTTTGTCATGGCAGAGAGGTTTGATAGCCTAAATTTAAGCCTGACATCTGGACGAAGCCAATAAAACCGAAGTGGGGTCCGCTTTTTGCCGGTCTTTTAACAAGAGGGGACTAGAAACCGAGAGGAGCAGGAATTTTTGCGCACGGGAAAAGTGGCGAGAATTGCAACGCCATTCCAAAGTCCCAAAGTCGATATGGCTGTTCAGGACCGCCCATGGAAGTGTCGATGCTTTTGTGAAACGACTAGCCGTCAAGTCGTCGTGACGATGAACAGTTCCGGAGCACCACACACTATGGAACTTCCGGTCAAACTGTTTCTTGTTAGGCAATTTCGTTACGGTATCACAGGATTTAAACAAACGATTCCAAAGAAGTTTAATTTCAAAAAACCCACCAGGATGTCGATTTTCCACCCAATCATGGTATTCGCAACACCTCGACTCGTCCGTCATTATGAAGTTTTTTTATTTTTTTAATAGTGTAAAGGGGCAAACGAACAGTTGATAGTCATTTTCATGGCTATCAAGACCTATAGACATCCGCACACAAGCTATACAGATACGTCACCCTCCATCCTCCAAGTTCCTACATGGGCCACCGGCTACTTACACACGGAAACGAAACGCGACAGCACAGCTGTCACTTTACGCCAGTTTCGTGTAAGCGAGAGGTACCTCCGCGGTCACGGTCCGATTCGGCTACATGCACGCAGCGTGGCACTACCTCTTGCCCACCTTCTACCTCTAAGTGTAAGTAGGATGTGTGTGCAGGAAGTGGCCGGTGACCCGCACGCAGTTCAAGCCTCCATTGTTCGCGGTTTACGAGCCGATCGGAACGCGGACAGGAATCGAACCCGCGATAACGCGCCACTCAGTCGAGTAGGTAGCTTTCATTGGTTATGCCGTGTCTGTACTTTGGTGAGGTCTATGGACTAAAAATAAAATAGATCTAAAAAATTTGTTAGCTCTTTTTATCCGACCGCTTTACATTTTGGAAGAATAAATGGATATTTGTTTGTATGTTTGTTTGCCTTTTCTATACACCCTGCTACAGCCTGAGAGGCTGGACAAATTTTAATGTAGTCCTTAGATTCGTCTCGATAAAGCTAGTGATACTGGGTATTTTAAAATACATTTTAAACAGACTGGTTTTATGATTTTCATTCTGATTTAATTTTTGTATCACTGTGCCTTTTTTAAAGCAAAGTAGTATAAATGGTGGCACTATCGCTTGTTCTACCTGATTTATCATCATCTGGTCCACCGTCTATTATATGATGACCATGGGCTTGCATTTGCCCATGCGGCATGCTTATCTGATCTACTGTCATGGTGTTAGATTAGATGGTGGTGGTAGATGTAATTTTTGAGGTTCAAAAAGCAAGTCTTAAATTCTATTTTGAATAAAAATACTTTGGTTTTGATTTTGAATTGAAAATAGCTGTTATACAGCAGTGGACAATAAATTTTGATGATGCATATTTTCCCACTCATCACTCAAAAGTACATTAATAATAACAAACTTTATACGAGTGCAATATAGCAACGAAACATGCGATTCTAGTTCTCGACTACATACTAACATAATTAAATTAATTTCAAAAACCTGTCCGCATTAACGAGTAACTTGACTTATTTGTCTGTTTGACCAAATCTCTCACAAAAACACGTTTAAAAGTTCGCAAACTTGTACGGTACTTGCGTGAACTACACAAATAGATGTGGTCTGATGGGACGACTGCAGCTGCCGTGTTTCTCAGCGTACCTGGAGTCTGGACCACGGCTAGGGTTGTCAAACGTAACATATTTACATAGCATAGGGATAGCACGATTTAATTGAAGACTAGAATGTGCTCGCGACTTCGAACGCGCGGAATTTAACAATAATAAATAATGTAGCCGAAGTTACTCCTTTATTCAGCTGCCAGCTAGCTGCTTCAGAGATTAGGAAAACAAACAGATATACAGACATTAATTGTAAAAAATGGTATGTAGTTTAGGGGATTTAAAAGTATGCTCCTACCACATAACATCACACCATGGAGTCAAAATGCCCAATTGGGCAGTTTTAAATTGGGCCAAATGACCACTAACCCTAAACCTATTGGTATGAAGCTGTCAGCTTTCAAAATTATATTGATAGATCAAAATAATGTCAAATAAAAATTTATTTGACCAAAAGGTAGGTAATTAAAAAATTGTGATTGTATTTTTTAAAGTCGATTTTATTTGTTTTGTTAAAACTTTACCTATTTATTGTGGACATGTTCACGTGATCGAAACTTATGCGAGTATAGTCGCAAATTTATTATTTTTTAATTAGCTGACTGTACGTTGGCAACCATGACCGGTCCTGCACCAGTGCCACCTCAGCTATTCCACTCATTTAGTTTTTGTCTCGAAAACACCCCGGCTATTTCTGGCGCATTGATCTGCGTTTGAGGCTTCGACTGGGTATGGGCTATTGATGGCAGGGCATGTGAGTTATCATTATCAGGGCGTTGCTGACTACATAACACGAGATACATTCTCAATAAGCGGTTTAATACGAGTACAAAATCGAAACTTTAAAAAGTACTACCTGTAAAATAAAACTGTAACTGTCAGTAGCGTCCTATCTTTTGGATGCCTCATACGACTGCCGGGCCGCGGCATGATGCAAATGAAGATATACTCATCGTCTCGCACCAGGCATGGTAGTGCCTTACTGCTTTGGAATTCGGCCGGTCCGACTGGGGAGGTACCTCTTAAGGCCTGCGCAAACGGGATTTTAGGACTAATATGTATGCAAAGTACCGTGTACTTTTAATCCCTTGTTCGCGTCACTCTATACAGTTGTAAGCGTTCTATTTTAGCGAAGGCAGTAGGCCAGTAGTTTCATATGCTTCGACGAACTTCCCATACTGTAAATATTATTCTTGTCATGTATTGACTCATTCATTGACTCATGTTTGTTTTTAATGAGTAAATATATTTTTGAAGTAAAACTTCTGTACGCGCACACGATATGTGGAGTAAGCTGGCGAAAGCGTTACAAAAATCACACATCGGACGAGTCCAATGGAAGTTGTCATTCAAATTTGAAATTCGATTTAAGATAAACTTTTTGTATTGAAAAAAATATCACATGACATGTTATGTCATTGTAACTACGGCAATGAAAATCAATAATTAAGTTTCACTTCAGCTGTGTGGTTTTAGACCACACAACTGAAGTAAAACTTAATTTAAAAGCTAAGTAAGCTCACCTTTTTTTAATGTAACTTTTCAACCGTTACTTTTAATTCACAAATGCTTATCCGATTTTAATCATGATCATCATAAATAGACACAAGACACTATTGTTATTGTAATACGCCTGTAAAACAATGGCAGGCGACACACAGGCGGCACAAACTATGCGGACCATAACCGAAAACCAACCTTCATTCCTTGGGAATAAGAATTAAAAAATGTCTTTTGGGAGGTGAAGGTTTATTACAAAGCTATAGTGGTAATATTTACCCCAAATTCGACCTTATAGTAGCGGTGTATGGTTTTTAGTGGTGTTGTATGTATAGTGGTGTTGACATCCTGTATGCGCGTGCGCGGATGTGGCGTACGTACCAAACCCATAAATGGGATGTGGCGTACTTGGTGTATGGTTACCAGGCGCCTTTTAAATCCTATATGGATTTTAAAATCTCAAATGGTAGTTTTGAGAGGTTGCGACAGAAAGTGTGTAAAAGGTAGAGGTGCATCCGAATTGGGCCAGCACCTCAGCGGAGGCAGGACAGAGGTGCCATGAGAGACATTTTTCTTGTAGCCTCTCAAAAATTTATTAGATCACTAGCTTCCGCCTGCGGCTTCGCCCGCGTGGATTTCGGACTTCAAAGATTATTCAAAATTTTAACTTATTATGTTATTCTGATGTGAAAGCTATATTAATGTAAAGTTTCATGAAAATCCGTCCAGTAGTTTCGGAGATTAGCCCGAACAAACGGACAAACTGACAAACAAAAAAATTTAAAATCATAAAAAAGTGTTCTGTTACTATTTTAAAATCGCCCCCAATTAGTTTTTCGTAAATATATTCAATGTACAGACACAGGTATTTTACTGTTTTATTATATGTAGGTATAGATATTACCAACAGATTATAGTCATATTATGTTAAGTCTACATCAACGGACTAATGAAATCAAATACAAAAAATATTCTTTCTCATATAGTACTTCTTTCAAAGTGTTTTTTTTTTTTTATGGTATATGGGGACAAACGAGCAGCCGGAGCCATTTTCATGCCCACCGACGCCCATAGGCATTATTATGTCCCTTTCATAAATAGACTGTATCGAAAGGTTATATATGAAAGGGATGATTCTTACTAACCATCTTCATTGACCTAGCACTAAGATAAATAAGCACTAAAGATATTGTAGATGTAATTGTACGAGGTAGTGCTATGCTGCATTGTAGCGGAATAGCACCGGCACGACCGAGATAGTATCTCTCGCTCGCATCATACCGCCGCGTGCCGTGAAGTGACAGCTGTCGCGTTTCGTGAATATTAGTGAGTTTCCGGTGGCCCGTAGGAAAAGACGGTGACGTATTTGCATGTCAGGTAGGTATTTTTTTTATTTATAGCATAAGGGGGCAAACGAGCAATCAGAGCCTATTGACGCTGTCACTTTACGCCGCGCCAGTATCAAGGTAAGCGGATGTTTAAGCGTCATTACCAACTTCGACCCCTATAAAAAATTTGCGCATGTAGTCAAGTTGTATACATATATTATGTTGAATATGTTATAATAAAATGAGGCGAGTCAGGTGAACGCACTTTAAATACGTACCTCTGGAGGCCGCGGCTCGGCCAAACGCGAAAAATATTGTTTCCGCTGAACTGTTAAGTGGCGCAAACGAGTTGCGTGTGAACCGCGCCAGTTACGGAGATTATACGTGATACATACATACATATAGCTGGTTGGTGTAAACATGATAATTAAAAAAACCAGTGGGGTAATTATGGATTTTCATAAACGGTTTATAATGCGACGGCAGAAGCATCTTCATGCGTAAGAGACATGCATGCATGCAGTCTGGCAAGGAAGGACTTCCATAACAATTTAGGGGCTTTTGAAGAATAACGCCTGTAGACGTCCACAGTGGACGTCTACAGGCGTTATTCTTCAAAAGCTCCGACTGTTCTTTTGCCCTCATATATTATTGCACTGTGTGACCTAGATGGCAAATGCATTTCTATGGTTGTCTCAGCTTGAGTCGCCATGACCATGTCTACGATAATGTAACTGAAACGTCGTCAAATCCGTTACAGTAATTTTAATGGACTGTTAAACGTAATATGGCCCCATTTTGACCCCCTCGTGGTCTAGTTGTAAGCGGTGCGGCGTGTAAGTAGCCGGTGGCCCATGGAAGTGGGAGGAGAAAGGAGGGCAGCGCGTCAGTATGGGCTCTATGCGGATACCCATGGGCGTCGGTAGTCTTACAAATGGCTCCGACTGCTCGTTGGCCACAAAAATAAGAGAAAAGGACGGAGGGTATCAAATGTGACCTTAAGGTCCGCATAGCAGCCCTAAACTTTGGTACACTAACTGGAAAGACAAAGGAACTGACCCATGGCACCTCAATGGGCCAGATGGCAGCTACCATTTCCTGTGCGTTATACTTCTCCACCCAATCCTCCTTGGATTGAGGGTATCTAGGAAAATTAAGTTACGTTTTTTTGTGATGATGAAGCTTTTGAGAGACAGTATGCATTTAAAGTCAGACGACCAGAATGGTAGTCTTATGTTTTGCAGTTAAAATATAGGTCGAATTAGTGTTAATTTTTTAAACAAAGCTTCCGAGCTTTGTATTTTTTAAAAGCTTCCCATCGTAGGCACTAACCAAAAGCTCGAACTATGTGGGTGTTGTACAAAGATCCCACCTGTCGTAACGAACGGAATAATTATCGCACCATTGTTTGTCACCGTCAGAACACTCGCGGACGCCGCACGACCACCACGCGCCATCTAACTGACGTTCCAATTGACAATTTCATTGAATATTTATGTCATCTCGTGCGTAAAGTGTTCTAATTTTGATTTATTTTAAAATTGACAGTTCCATTTATGATTTGCTGTCAATTGAATAAAGTGTTCTATTTTTGAATTATCTATTCCATATTTGAACGTTTTAATCAATTCAAGTGTTCCATTTTTTATTTTTTGTTGACATTTTCGAGTGTTTTTTTTTATTTGTGGACTGTAACGAGTGGAGTGTTTTACACACTGAGAATAAACTGAGATGACCCCTGTTGGACTCTTATTCAAAGTGAACAGGTGAGTGGACATTTGTATGCCGTTTTTGTTTGGTGTCGTGTTTCTGGATTGTTCATACTTATTCATAGGGTAGGTTGTTAACACTTGGCTACATGACGTGTGACGTATGTACGTCTGTATGTATGTGTGTACGTATTATAGTACATATGGTAAAGATCTTTGTCAAACTGTGTACTAATTACTACTTAATAGTTTTTGAGATGTGTCATGCGTGTTTCGAACTGTCTGCAGGCGTGCAATGACATACATACATACAATGTATGACATAAACATATATACATACATTGTATGTATGTATGTATGTTTATGTCTAGTGTTAATAAAATATACATACATGTCATGGACGATCATCAAGTAACACTGTTCGCTCCTCACTGCAGACACATTGTCTATTTGCTATAAACATACTAACTACGTAACTGATGTTACTTATTAGCTGCTGTTACATTGTTACAAGTTAAATAGGAAAGATATTAAAGTTTTCTACCTTTATGTACCTATATGTGAATTTTGTAATTAGCTGTATTGAATTAGGGTAGAAAAAATATCGTAAGATATAATTAGACAAAAGGCATTATTTTTGTTTTTTAAATAGGAGTGCAAAAGAGCAGTCGAAGCCATTTTCATAACTGACGATGCCCATGGGTTATACAAATGCATGGTCTCCTTCCACCATTCCGTAAGCGAGAGGTACCTCCCCGGTCGTGCCGGCCCAATTCCGCTACACTATTACTAAACAATGCTTATTTAACTACATTATTTCATAGTAATAAGACATCTTTTTTGGTCATAGATAATATTGTTATAACTTAAAACACTGGCTTTTTTAACATCCATGGTCGTGAGGTTGATTAATAGGAATTGTTAGGTTTCCGAATATCCGGCGATAACACTGTTCGTACTCCTGGACAGGGTTGGCCCTTGGTTTAAGGGCCGTATGCTTCAGCTACCAGTGAATATGAACCTTATGGTTGTTGTTATGAAGTTTCAGTTTGCTTTAGCACGTTTTTACAGAAAAATGGGAGGTCAAGTGAAAGATAATTTGGACGAATGGTCTGAAATCTGAATAACAGATGAGAGTAGCAATTCCATTTTATTCTTTTAGCTACGTGTCAAGCGGCAAATTAAGCCTAAAACCTTAAAATAATAGTGCACATTCTACATAGATAGGTACGCAGATCGCCGACCACGTGTCCTCTCTAACTCTATTCTTTCGTACAGCTAACTGAACTAAGATTTTTTATTATGTCGAATTGTCATAAAGAAGGCTATGCCTATGACATTATGGTGCGCATGTATAAATAACCATTCCCACCGATTCAACCACGTTAAATATATCCTCAGGGTCCAGGGAACCTTAAGAATGATAGCACTACTTACGAAAATACCTCCAAAATACTACCTTTACTTTTTTATGGTATAAAACGATCAGTCGCAGCCATTTTCATGACTGCCGACGCCCATAGACATCCGCGAGGCTATACGGATGTATGCTTTCTCCTCCCACCTCAATAGGCCACCGGTTACTTGCACAGCGCACGAAATGCGACGGCACAGCTGTCTCTTTACGCTGGTCTCGTGTAAGTGGAAGGACTAAATTCGGCTGCATGAAAGTATGTAGTGTGGCACTACCTCTGACTACTGTACGGAACCCACACAGTTAACTCTCACTGTTATCGCCGGCAGCCGACACTGATCTCGCACCGGCGCGGCCGGTCCGGCGGAAGTTGCCGGCGCCGAGCGAGTTCTCAGGTTCATTACCAGTTTTGCATATCATTATCTCGCGTGGTTCTCAGCTGAGCGGCGTTTATGAGATTCGTTTATGTGTGTATGTTACTACAAATGAGTTCTCACACTATTCAAGTTGGCACCACTGGTTTATGGTCCAATTATTCTATTTTCAAATTTAATAATGGTTAATTTAATTATCATCATTGGCCCCAGTTAGAGACTCTGATGTGGCGACTTTTGTTTTTGAGTATCACACGCACTTATAGGTAAGTATGGTGGTTTGTTTTGTAACTACACATAGGTATTATAAATTTAATTTTTTTTTTTTAAATATCTGTGGACTGTACACACCACGGTAGCCTAGCCCCGTGCTAAGTACTGTAAGGACTTGTGTTACGGGTACTAGACAACGTCTATATTTAATATGTTTTATAAATTTAAGAAATTTTACATATTTAAGATTCTTATTATAGAAATACATATAATACATATATAAACATCCATGACCAAGGCGGGATTCAAACCCGCGACCCCTGGCGCACATGCTTCACTTATCCGAGCCCTGTACCGCGCCAGCCTGGTCGTCAAAATGTATAGTCGTAATAAAATTATGTATCGTGGTGTTTAGGTTTGTAATAAGTACAGAGATTAGGTACATCTAGCCTCTAGGCAGAGCCTAGGTAGCTACCAAAGACAGATTTAAGAAAAAGCCTAACAAGGGCCTCATAAATCGTAATCGTAAAATTCTTATAACCAGGTACATTTAATTGAAACGAGAGATTCTTTAAATCTCAATGAAACAAAATTACATTACGACAAAAAACATACAAACTTTCACATTCATAATATTAGTAAGATTCCTTATACGCTATTTCAACTTTTTTTACTTAAACTATCTTGCGATATTTCATTTACGAGTGAGAAGACTTTTTACTATTACAGTTTCATTAATTATGTAACAGTTTCACTCAATCACACGCGGAATCCCTAATTATTGAAATGTGTTGTGAATGGGCCGGGCAGTAGTCGCGTCGGAAGTGGACTGGTCTGACGGGCAGATCCGATTTCCTCAGAACTAACGGACACTCGAGTAAACGTTAATCGATATATCGGGTTGTGTAGGTATGTTACCCGACCACCTCAAGAGGGTTATATTTTTTCTATAGTAGTTGTGTATGTAGATTTATGTTCTCCGCTACAGCCTAGGTTTGTCCGATTTTAGCGTATGTGTTGATGGATTCCTTTTAAAACCACAAATGGCCCTGGATACATTAAAATATATTTTTAGCTCGTCTTTATATATAAAAATTAATGCTTGTCTGTATGTTCTTTATAGAATCGTAAACTATACATTTGATCATGTGATGATCTTTAGCAAAATTGTTGTCATAAGCCCACGAAGGTTTCTGAGTTCGACAGATGGCGCCACGCGTAGCAACGCACGCAGGTTACAGCTAGTAATTTATAAAGGTGCCATCCGCATATAGCTGTGCCGACGTTTGAACCGCGTTATATGATGATCTTCCTATTTCAACCCCTTGGGAGAGAAATGTCTAATTGTCCTTAATTAACGGTCACTTAGGTACCTCATAAAAGGAATCCCTGTACCAAATTTTAGATTTCCAGATACAGTCGTTTTGGCCATGCGTTGATATACATCAGTCAGGTCAGGTCAGTCAGGTTTGCTTCATAGGCACACATATAGATAAACGAGTAATCCTTTCTTAAAATCTAGAATTTAGAATCGTAAAGTCTAGAATACATACATAACCAGCAAACCTCCCCGGTCGCGCCGGCTCGATTTAGCGGTAACAGCACAAGTCAGAACAGTTTGAATGTGCCGTCGCTGTCCACACGTTGAGACCCGGATTATGTTTTGTCTGCGCAACTGACGTCTGCAAACAACAGATAAACTAGTATAATCAGCAGGCTTTTGTCGGTCGCCCTCTAAGGTACTACAGTAGCTGCCGCCTTGGCGGGAAGTGTTATCAATGTACAACAACGTCTTATCAAGAGATTGTGCCACATCTGCTCGGATGTTGTTTGCGTTTCATTTCATAATAATAAACATTTAAGATGAAAGTCAGCCAAGTGCGAGTCGAGAGTTTCGTGCCAAAGAGAAATAAAGGTCATATCTAAATAAATCATATTTAAAGCAAACATTTCTTTGTTTGTTTGTATCGAATATCTCCAAAACCACTGATCCGATTTTAACCATTTTTTTACTAATAGAAAGTGCTACATTATGCTGAAAACAAGTAACAAACATGTTTTATTTTTGATGCCAAAAGAGGAGAGAGAGAGGAGAGGAGAGGAGGAGAGAGAATACTGGTTTACTAGTTTAGTATTAAATAGCAACTACAACAGCACATCTCACGGCAGTTCGTTCTGCAGACGTGTTCGTTAGGCTTGACTAAAAATATTAACAAATAACGTTAAATTGAGAAAACCCCCTACCTTTTAATTAATTTTTTATGTACCTGTTGGCAATTGCGTTACCAAGAGGAATCCAACCTTGCTTCTTAGTTTAACATCCGTCACATCGTCCTGGCTGTACCAACTACCAGGGAATTTAGGATCTACATACATACGCTCGAAAAGCATTGCCCTCTTTTTGACGCAGTCGATTGAGATCTTGGACTATTTGTAACACATTACCACAGAATGTATCCACATGCGATACAGGCACGGTAATATCAGTAATGTAGTCTGGAATGTTCCGGGGACTCTGAATATTCTGGAATGAAGAATTGCATACCAATTAGAGTGGACGCCGCTGATCTCCGCACTGTATGGATAGCTGATAGATTGATTGATGAAACAGGACTGATCGTTCAAGTGTTGTACATGGTGATCTAACATGTACTGCACTTGAACGATCAGTCCCGTTTTCATTGCATAGGGGAGCAAACAAGCAGTGATAGCCCTGTGGGTACTACCGACGCCCAAAAATATCCATGCCGCTCTCTCCCTTCTTCAGTCAAAATTGCAAGAAACGCAACTGTACAATTGTCACATGTTTCGACGGCGGTATGAGAAAGAGGTACCTGCCCTTTCAAACTAGAGCAATTCAGCTGCAGCGCAGCCGAATTATTTCTCCGTACAACTAAAAATACACTGAGTACTTACAAAATGACTACAACACGCATAGCATAGACAATGAAATATTTTGATAATTACTTCATAAATGTTCTCAAGTTTGTCGCAGGCGCATGTTTAATTCTTCACCCATATCCTGAAGCGCTCACTGCTCCAACTGTAATCCCATATTTTTTAAATTCAGCTATCCACATCGGAGATCAGTGGCGCCCTCCTCCCCCCACGTGTTTCGCATTGCTGGTTGTATGTCAATGAGATGCGGCTCGCTGTCCAACTGCAGCACTTATCTACGATTATTAACCATTGACAATGTAATGCGCTTTGAAAAAACCAGAGAGAAACTATTCGGGGCACAGTGATGGTCTATGCCTGACTTTCTTTAAAAAATTACATGAATTATTGCCGGCGAGGGGCAGCGGCAGGGGCTGCACGTAAATGCATTAATCGAACGCAAATGTTGCTACGTTAAAACTAAACAGTGGCTACTTCTAAAGGTTACTGTCTCGACCGTATCACTCACGGAATATTCCGTGGTATCACTCGTACTCGATGCGTTCCAAAAATCATTGCCAATACTGCTCTGTACTTTCGCAGTTGTCAAATTCATACTGAGACAACGATTTTGACAACTGAGCAGTTCTGACAGTACATTTTTTGAAAATCCTTTCCTAGTGGATGCTTCGGTCAAAACTGCCTGTTAACCACATGTTCATCAATGTAGTTACTTTGATGTGAGGTTACTCGAGGTGTTATTTGTTATTCAACAAGTTACCCAAGTGTACGTACTATCGCTTCACGGCTCATTGGCTGCGTTCCCTAATTAATGGTTTCCACAACCTGTCCGAACATGATATATCGACCAAGTATGTTATACTCAAGTTTGAAGTCTTGAAATCGATACGAATAAAAAAAAAATCAATATTAAAGTAAATAGATAAACAAATAAATATGTAAATTAAAATAAATAAAAACATTTTTTTTATCTTTTACGATTAAAGACAGCAGTGATAGGGACCGTACAGGAAACAGAGGCAGCACTTTCGCCGCCCTAGTGATCATTTTAGGAGTCAAGTCACCGCCGCGAAGAGACAGCCATGCTGCTTTTCCTGCTGTTTATGAGTTTTCTGTTACCTTTTTGAGTGTAGACATATGAGAGCATCATGCATTACCTTACAAGTGTCTCGACTATAGCGTAGTAGCTGATGACTACCAGCAGGGAGTTGGTGTAGCGAAACCACAGTGAAACGTTCGCTTGCTGTATGCCAACTGTTTATTTCAATCTTAACCTACCCTTAATATACCGTTCATTCTAACAATCAATACATGTGTGTAACACATATTGATCTTGCACGCATCATCATTCTCCAGGTTTCGAAGGATATTATATATCAATGGATATTATGTCATGATATTATATCCGATATATGTATATCAAATGACCTTTTGTGATATATACTAATAATTTGTTTTTAGTAGATTGCCTGATCTAGCAGAAAATTTCATGTTTTGTTTGCATTTGTCTGATTTTCAGTCGGTACTTACATATATAAATAAACCATTAAGCATTTTATTTTTTTTTAATCATTTAATTTTTTTATCATCAGAATGTTAACTTTTTTATATGACTTTCATACAAAAAGGATATATTATCAAACTTGATATATATCGGATATGTATCATAAATATCCGATATTTTGATATTTATAATAAATATCGGATATTTTCGAACCCTGTCATTCTCACACCTATGCAATGCCTCTTACAGCCTCTATACGGATGTTTATAGGAACCACTCCTTGTTTGGCCCTTTAAAGTACACATAAAAATCTATCAGTGGCGCCTGGGTGCTTGTTGATGATGACGTCGATCCTCCTCTGATATAATATCTATCTGTTTGCGGTTTCACACTCGACAGAGTTACAACTTGAGAACGTATCTGGTGACGTTTAAATATAGCTTCATATTGTTATGAGGTGGCATGTATGTAGCGAGACCGACTTATATGGAGGTAAGATAAAAACTATTCTCTACAGTTTACATACTTGTAGTCAAAGCCTTTTATGTCTTATAGGATAATTAGGACATATTATTAATTAGGTAATTAAATGAAGTTAGTTGTAGGAGAATTAGGACATATTGTTTATTATGTATCATCATTTGATTGCAATAAATGATTCGATTTGATTTGATTCAATGGGGTAATTAAATGGAGTTAGTTGTAGGCGAATTAGGACATATTATTTATTATGTATCATCATTTGATTGCAATAATTTTTTTTCATTAAGTTTTTATTAATCGACTTTACGATTTCTCTATAAAGGTTAATGTGACGGACCTGTTCAAACCCTAGCCTAGACCAGAGAACTTGCGAAACACATTCATATTTGTCTTGTTAGAGGTGGTGCTGAATTGGGTCGCCCAGACCGCCGGTGGCCCATGGAGGGGGGAGAAGACTGCGGCAATAACTTTCGCTTTTATTAAATTATGTTTTAAAAAAATAATAAGTAGGTAAGTACTAATAGTTTTTTTGATTATTTTTTTTTAATAGTATAAGTGGGCAAAGGAGCAGTCGGAGCCATTTTCATGACCCTGAGTCCTGCAGATGCGCTGTCCTCCTTCCTCTTCCTCTCCCCGCAGACCGCCGGCTACGTACACACCGCACGAAACGCGACATCAGATCTGACACTTAGTACATTTTTTGTGTCCACTACTCCCACTAAACAGTCCACTTGGAACTAATGGGATTTTTTCTTCTGTAAGGTACTAAGTGGAGGATATATTCCCACTAGATGATTAGATACATCTAGGTATGCCTTCAGTATTCGCGTGTAACGAAATAGTGCATAGATCTAGTGCAGGGTTTCTTAACTATTTGCAGCCACGTACCCCTTTCCAGAGTTTAAAAACGCCGCGGGACCCCTGTCAAAGAATATTGTAGTATAATATTAAAAATCACTGTATGTGCATAAGAATGTTAATGTTTACGTGAGTTACCGCGA
>LUGF01052144.1:137539-148102 GCA_001625245.1 Calycopis cecrops | reverse complement strand
TCAAATTTATAAATAATGATACCGTCTTTTTGTTTAGTGCTGACTAATAAAACTTAAATTATTGTAGATTTTTGAAAACATAATAAACATTTTCTTGTACTGTAATCATAAATTTACATCTATAAATTAGGTATCACACTGGACGCCATTTTGTTAACGATATGTCTCAGGAAATGACTTTTAAATTAAAATTATAACACCTTTTTGGAATTACTAATAAATAATTAAATAGGTACTTAATAAAATATGCGTGTAATTTATAACCCTATATACCATAATGATGTTGTATTAATTCGCTTTATAGAACACAAATACGTTTCTGTGTAGATAACTTATAAAAAACGATAATTGTTTTTCCGACACTGGCACAACGCTATTTATGAATGAAAAAAAAAATAGCAACATCGCTCCTGTCAATTTAGTCTCTCAAATAAAAAATCGGACAGGTGGATGCACAACTTTTAACTACTTTTTAATTGAGTTAGTTAAATAATCGGAACCTGTGTAGTCGAAATCTTATCGAAAGAAAGCGGTACCGACTTTACTATATTTTTTCGTGGTATAAAGCATGTTTTACTTACATATATGATTTATTGCGTATTTAACCGTTTAATGTGTTATTAATACAGTGATTTACACGACTTTTATGGATTTACGGAACTTAAAATGGAATTGTTGTGCCGGGAGGGTAATATTTTTACGTTTCCTTGGCAACTGGCACGCTTAGTACTTTAATTAATATCACGTGTTCTGACTATTTTATCTATTTCCGTTTCCAATTGACTTGCTCACAAGCGCTGCTCCACAAATTGACAACGCAATTACAATATATCAGAAAGCAATAAATCGCTCGCGGCCCCGCTAACTCGATTATATCGTTTATTGAGCTTCGCTGAAGCGGAAACGGAGGCAAAAACGATGATATCTCTTGCGCGCGCGCATCTCCTCCATAATTTTCCTCGCATTACCAAGTAATTACCAGAGCAGATGTTAATCATGTTGTATCTCGCATCTCTGGCAATGTGTGGACGTATACAATACAGATGATATATCGTCTAGTTCTATATTTAATTAAGATTGTCTTTGTTGTTTTTGTGCGAGTGCCATGCGTAACGGTTGAAATGGACTGACACCATTGGGGAAGTGCCAGTCAAATGATACTGTTTTAATGTGCTTTGCTTGTGTTTGGAGCGATTTGTGAGCTCCCTGAGGCCGGAGAAGGCTGGAGAGGAACTTGGCTGTATAACAAATTGTCAGTTGTCAAATCAAAAGCTATCTGTTCGTTCGCGCACTTACACTATAGGAAAAAGAAATTTACTCGTACAGATTTCATACTTCAATGCGAAGAATGATCTCTAGCCCCGCACTTCCCCCTTTGTCGCCCTAATATGGCGACATCGGGGGAGATGATGGTGCGGGGGTAGAGAGCGGGGAATGGAATTTTTGCCATGTCCCAACTAACGACGTCCGTGTAGTACATTGTGTTACAATGAAAAAGTTTTTTGAGTTTATGGAATATAACACACGTTTTATCATTTAAAAAATATCGTGTGTAGGTGCCTTTCTGTTGGCGAGGGGATTTCTAAAACAGTTTCATCATATCCACAGATCACTTCCTACTCAGTAACAAACTCAACTCTCTCTTTCATACTGGTAAGTCGGTATTGATTTTGGCGAATCATAGTACCATATTAATTTACATAAATAATCAAGAATCTAGATTCACAACGCCTTCACAACGCCAACAAAGCGGAAGACAACTTCCTACGCTAATTCCTCTTAAACGCCTACTTGTTAAGATATGCGACATCTTTATCTTGCCGTGCATGATGCATGCTAATGCGCATACGTCGGGTATCTATGAGATGTGTTAATTCGATTATAATTACAAATGTTAACAACTCTATTAGTTAGCATTAACTATTTCACAATAATTATGATATACGCCTGGGTATATTTAATAAGAGAGGGCCATGTTACATCGCACCAGAATCGGGCTGAAGGCCGAGGAGTTACCTCTCATTCACCTTATTATTTTAGCATTCACTTTTTTTTATGATATGGGGGCAAACGAGCAGCGGAGCCATTTTCATGACTACCGACGCCCATAGACATCCATATAGAAACTACACAGATGCGTTGCTCTCCTTTCTCCTTCCACTTATATAGGCCACCGGCTACTTACACACTGCACGAAACGCGACAACACAGCTGTCACTTCACGCCGGTCTCGTATAAGCGAGACGCACCTCCCCGGTCGTGCCGGCCCGTTTCGGCTGTATGCAAGCATGCAGTGTGGCACTACCTCTTACTAAAAGAATTTAAAAACATCCAACTGCATATTTTCACATTAGATAGTAGATAAATTAAAATAAGTAATCGGTTTTTTTCATAGAGATATAAAGAAAGAATTTTTTTATTCTACTTATTTTTAGGTTAGATACATTTAAATAAGCAGTCAAGTACTTTATGCTGTGTATTTTAAGGTTAAGTACCTACTATTAAACTAAGCAGTCGGGTTTTTTTTATTTTTTAGATTTTCCCAGTGTCTCGTGTTGTCAGGACGAAGTTGGCGACACCATAATGAAAACCCTTCAAGTAGTTCAGCCCACAATAATCTAAATACAAAAGCTCGAAAAAAATTTCTCTATTGAAGCAGTTGGGTAAACACATTTGAAAAAACCACCATATTTGTTTTCCAACACATATAATGTAACTTGTTTTTGGTTTCAACGTCTGTTGTGGTAGGGGCGATTTGAGGCCTTGAACCTCGGAAGGCCGTTCCTACTTAATAACAAATGTAATTACATATATTATATGTAAATGTAATATTTAAAGTTAATGTCGTTGACCCTTGAACCGTTCATAATATTTGTGAGACCTAACGAACAATGGAAAATTATAGAACGTCAGTTCACGCAACAAGTTCGTGTGTTTGCGAATATAGTTTCATCGAAATCTGCGCAGCATAGCGTGAATAAACAGATGAAGAGCATAATATTTTGTTAGGGTAAATAATATGGTAATATTATTTTGGCATTCATGACCTATAGTCAACGCTTTTTGTCGCTTATTTTATGGGGGCTCACTAATTATTTATCAAAAAGTCGTTTTGCGACAATTTTAGCAGTGATTAGTTACCACTTACCACTTCCTCTCCTTTCAAAATTTCTCCTAAGGCATGGCATGTAAATGGCACGGAATGTTATAAAGATTTATTCAATTCTCCACTATTCTTTTATTTAACTGGTACAGTACATAGGACTGTGTATCTTTTAATAGTCATGTATATGAACGTCAGTCAATTATTAAGTGTTATGATGACCATACATGTGTTATCATACATAATAGTTATGTGTTAGTCATATATTACTTACACAATGAGCAGTTGTATAATTGTATTGTACCTTATGTTGTTAAACAGATATAAGATACACAATACAATATAATATTAATATTGTAGATATTAAAGATTTATAAAAAGATATCACAATATTCGTATTGCATTTTCCTGGCAGGACGGCTGAAAGAAATTCCATAATAAGCCGGTCCTTTATACCAATATTTCAATCATTTAATATTTTTTTGTTTATTTTTAGTGTACAATAAATTGTTAAATAAGTAAATAAGATGAGCAATAAATAATGTGATTTTAATTTTTGTTGTTGCAGCGAGGGTTTGTTCACCAGTCCCGTGAACACCGCTCCCGTCGACTACGCGAAGGTACGTGGGTTCAAATTATTCTAACGCTTTTGGGGGCGAACGAGCACTTACGCCCACCTACGCTCCAATACACCTCTCTGTGGAGCGAATCGAGGGAGATGCACGTAGATTGATTATCCAGTTCGGCTGTCGGCTCTTGCGGTCGGGTAAATGAGCAGTCGGATAACCTTAGTAGTGCTGACCCAATTTGGGTGCAATGTAAAGAAATAACACAATTTAAAAGTGAGGGATCAGATTAATATTACACACATTTACTACCTATACTCACCAAAATCATGACCCTTCTAGTCCACAGTTGGGTAATAAACCCAACCGCACTTTAATATTCGCCAAACTGACCTCTTGCGGACAAACACGCGCTCGACGCGTGTGGTCGGCCGGACACTAAAGAGGTTCGAGCAGCCGCCGCTAGATGGCGCTGTTTATACGGGCCGTAAAAACCGCGCCCTAGCTAGAGCATTCGGGTTTTATTGTTATACCGAAGCTTTACGAGCACTAAATAACGTTTAAAACACAACTTAATGTTGCACGTTAACTTGTAAGTGCTTCGATTATGTGTTTACATACGTAGCGCAGGAAATAGAACTTCTTTTAGATGCGGTAAAGTTTGACTGTGAAATGAAAATGAATAAGATACGGTTGCTTAAAATATACTTAGAATAATGTCAATTTATAACTTAATTGAATAAAAATGATTCATTACAAAGGTTACATATTTAAAATCAATGAAGTACAATTTCAAAATCAACAAGCTTTAGATAGTAGCAACGCTAGTGCTTCGCAAAAAATATAAAAGTGCAATAGGTTGGTACACTATTGTTATATGTTATATTATGTTAATTTAGCTGTACAAGTTTGATGATTTCTTAAGCATTTTGGCCCCGTTGAGGGGACCCAGGATGAGGTGACAACAGATTTGTTGTCACCTCATCCTCTCTAGGCGGCTAAGGGCTTTCGGAAGTTTTTAGTGGTAGGTCCCCGGTCTGTATTTGACTATGATCTCTCTCTATAAGATGTTGTGACTCATACGTTACTCATCGTATACCCATCCAAGACTGCTCTTCTGCTATCATCTTGTTTAAAAATGACATAAATAATGGAATGAAGTTAATTCGATTGAAAATGAGATCGAATATTAAAATACGTTATCGTGGAACAAGCTCGATATGCGCCGGCGCAGGTCTGTTTGCGGAAATGCGAACATTCCTTTTCTAAAATTGTTCTCCATTTTTTGCATGTATGTGTAATGGCGGGAAAACCACATCTTGTTTTTAAAACAACATTGATTCGGGTCAGGTTTAGGTAGTAGATAAGTAGTAGGTGACCGTGACCCAAGGTTATCTCTGGAGATGCCTATGTGCAGTTGTAAATGTATTCAAGCTGCTGCTACTGCTGTTGGCGATGATGATGATGATAGTTAAATATATTTTTTGAAATTTTGTTTTCGGCAGTTTGGCAATAAATGATATCTGCTGTCAGCTCATGCAAAATGCATAAAGGTAATGACGGTATCATAATTAGGGTTACCTGTGTTCAACTTTTTCCCGTTATAGAAGTTACAATTATTAGGTGACTTTACTGAACCAGTATGTGCCTCTTGTTCGTTTGTTCTCTTATCTGAGAGATACAGAGCTGTCTCATCAATTTAATTAGCTAACATCCAAGCTATTCAGCCCCACCGCCATGATAATGATTAAACAATTATGATAGTTCATGTTTTATAATGTTGATGTCATCTTCACAGTGACTTTCACTGTACAGTAACCGTACGTATGTACGTAGAAAATAATACTTAAGCAAATGCAATGTATCTATGTTTATAATCTTATTAGCGGCGCCGAGCGGTTTAACCCGCGAAAATTTCGATCTAAAGGAAAATAGAAAATCATTCCATAGCATCCCATAGGAACATTTTTTCGGTTTAAAAACTACCCTATATGTTAATCCAAGTTATTCTCTATGTGCATATTTTGCGTATTTTATTTTGTGTATTTTTGCGTGAAGGAGTAACAAACAAACATACAAACTTTCGCATTTATAATATTAGTAGGATATGTCGTAAGTAGGTCGGTAAGTGCTGCAATCGTCCAGGTTAATATAGAATTCTTGTGGGTGTTGTTGCGGAGGATGTGTGTGTCGATTCCCCTTTCGACACCAAAACAGTCTCAGAGACTTTGGACTTCTCTTCACTTAAAAAAAGAGGTCGTGCTTAACAAAAAACAAGTTTTACATTATTATTTTCCTAATCTAGTTTAACTAGAACTAATTAGCTAATCTGACCCGACTAATTAAAACTAATTAGTTAATCTAGCCTAACTAATGAGCTGATATTCCGAGTAATTTGCCTGATAATTGTTTATGTGCTGATTAACTATTTGTCGGCAAATTATGCGGCTGATTTGCGATTGTGAGCAGTTGAAATAACGCATTCAACTTGAGACGAATTCAGATCATCTCATGATAGGTGTCTTACTAGCCGAATGGAGCAGGATGGGGCTAGTTTCCTGTGAGTGTGGCCCCACTGGACGTTAACCGGACAACATAACTGTATAATGAGGAAACATACGGGTATCTATAGCCATGGACACGTTCTTATTGCTAGTTGGCCTACTTTATAAAAAAACGTGGATTCTTATGACCGTCGTAGTCACCGTAGGGTGCCCTCTCTTTTGCCCCCGTTCTGCCATAGAAATGGTTTTAGGTTGAGGTGGTGCCAGTTTAATATGAACGCATACAGCATGCAGCCGTATTGGGCCGGCACAACAGGGGTGGAGGAGCGTCTTGCTTACACGATGCCGGCGTAGTGACAGCTGAGCTGTCGCGTTTCGTGCGGTGTGTAAGTAGCCGACCCATCGAGGTGAGAGGAGCAAGGACGGCAACGCATCTGTAACCTCTATGCGGTTGTCTATTGGCGTTATTAGTCATGAAAATGGCTTCGGCTGCTCTTTTACCCCCTTATAATGTAAAAAAGGCCTGACATTGAAGTTTTTAAGGTCACATTGCGACCACACTGGTCATGCGCACAGATCTCGTGACTAAAGCGATCTAACGTTTTGTTCCGAGCGTTAAACACGAAAATGATTCACATAGTTGCAAAGGTCGCTGGAAGTACGTCCGGAGATTATGGCCGGTTCACACGCGCGGACAAGCGACGGAAACTGTCTTCGATTGTCTATATAAAACATAAAGATCTAGGACATATGGGATTCATATTGGGATGGGACAAAGAGATTTTGTTGGTTGGACGGGCAAGAATTAAGCACTGTCAGCGGTCCTGGGTGGGACCTGATGTGTAGGGTTCATTGTCATTAATCACTAAGCCGTACTGATGCCATCACTCATCTGCAGTAAGATGCCCTGAACCTGTCAGCAACACAACGGAAGCCAAAAAAGTAACCAAACAGCAACTAAGTAAGTCATTTTTAATTAAAAAAGAAATTTCCTATTAGGTACTTACTAATTTTGATATCTACTACGTTGTACCTACAATCTACATTGTGTTATTCTAAAATTACTCTTAATCCATCGACGTCTGTCAGGGTAATATCCATTGACACATTTAGGCTACAGAATGCTAGCAGCTAGTTCTAAAATTATTGATATTATAATTAGATAAAAATTAGATCAATCATTTCACGAGTGTTTTGATTATAATTATTAAGATTCTTATTCATTTATAGTTGTGTGTGTGAAGGGAAGCGGAAGCAAAGAGCGGTCCAAATACAGGGCATGAGACTAGTTAAGGATCGAAAGGGGGCCGACCTCTCGCTCCAGAAGATAAGGAAAAAGGCATCCTGAGTTATACAAGTTTATCTTAACTATGTATATGGTATTATCAATTAAGATCCGTTGTGTGTCCCGAATAACCCTCTGTGGGTTCTCCAGAGGTAGCGTCGATCCCTTGGTCACCTAGTCCTACAGACAATATCATTTTCTAAATCTATATATGTATATAAAACTCAAAGGTGACATAGTCATCTATCAACGCATAGTCCAAACCACTGGGCGGATCGGGCTGAAACTTGGCATGCAGGTAAATCTTAAGACGTAGGCATCCGCTAAGAAAAGATTTTCAACCCCTAAGGGGGTGCAATAGGGTGTTGAAGTTTATATGGATTTCCTATAAATTAAACGCGGGTGAAACCGCGGGGCACAGCTAGAGTTCAATATATTCACTACTTTTATGTATCTTAGGATATATACAATGGAACTTAGAACGTATTGATGACTACTAAGAAGCCTTTCTTTAGTTACTGCTGCCAACTCTCCTGGTCCTTCGTGCCGGATACAATGCAAATGGAACCAATTCGTCACCCGTTATAACAAATCGGCCACGCACATGAACGGCAAGGTCGTGATTATCAATTAATCAATTAATGATCAATATTGTCTGCTAGAACGTTGTTTTGGCACGCCTGCGCGGTGTCACTCACCTCGCCGGACGACCTTGCAATGCTAACAGGTCGACTGTTGCCGTCTCGCTCTCGCTAGATCTCTCGTTTGCAATCTTGTTTTTAAATATCGAACGCAAGCGTGTTTTGGACTTTCGTTTAGTTCCACGCGTGGATAATAGATGGCGTGCTACCCAGTTCAGCTTTTTTTTTATAGATAATAATAGATTTCGACGAAGAGATTTTCACTTTGGCTAACTACTATTTTAAAACGTTTGTGAGGCGTGGCAGCTACGAACTAACAGATACAGTTGACGTTGATCACTAAGAAAAAACAATACTTACCTATTTACTTCAAGGCTTCTGCAAAAGAAATTAAATAAGCGCATACCTATATAGATACCTGGTTATTCCAGAAATAGGTCAAATAGGTTTTTTTAAATACAATTATTTATTGTGGAGCACGCGGGGGCAATCAGTGTCCACATAAAAAAATAGAGAGAGGGGTGCCAAAAATTAGGGACTTACAGTTTTTGACAGTTAGTTCCAGAAAGGAAGTGACAAAAATGCCGGCTTATTAAATAGGCCGGTTAATTATTATGAGTGCGTTGCTAACACCACTACCAGTACTGCTAAGAACTTCCACAGTGGTCGAATACGGCTAGAAATTTACAAGACTTATTACTAAAGTGAATTTCTACACGTCTACATGTCCACCCGGCTCGTGTGCTCGGTGAATTAGCACAAGTGGCGCGGGTCGTGAGAAATGAAGCGGCGGTCTGGTGCCGCGGCTGGGTCTAGACTTGTGGCGGACCTGGGACTGGCCAGATCCTACTGCTCGTCTGAAAACACGAGAGTTTGTATTTATGAGTTTGTTTTAACACAATGATAACCTGCTGTATGGATTTATTGGCTGCCTGGGGGAGACCATGTTCAGCTGTGGACATCTTCTGGCTTCCATGATGTACGGATTTATGATGAAATTTACACCGATGTTGATTGCAGTATCTACTACGCTACGAGTATAATAATGTCTTAAGTTACAATCTTATAATATAAAAAATAGTTTATATCCAGAAAACTAAATGGTCTAAGAAGGTGCATTGTGCAATTGCGCGGAACAGATAGGTGTCATATATTCTACACATCGAAATAGAAAACTCTCTATTTCGATGATTCTACATAATATCTTGCTACTTTAATTGACTAGGATATTATAAAATGATAGAAGATTACACTGATGTTTTTAGGTGATCGGTAGTCACTAAAAACTTTGATTACTTATAATATGTCCACACCTCCACATCTTTCAATGAACGCTCAACATCTTTAAATGAACGCTAGGACGAATTTATTGTACAACAATTCAAAGAATCCAACAATATAAAATACAATGAACGCATCAGATCTCACGCATATTACAATATTGGAAACCCGATATCAAGGACAAAGGATAGAACACGAATCTATCCCATTGAGGACATTGAAAACGGGTTGGATTCTATCCGTCAAAAGGACAATCCTTTTATAGTTAAATGGCTAGGAAAGAGGGTGCTTAAATAAAGACAGCGTTTTTAATGGTAATTATAGTTGAAGAAAGAAGGTTGTTATGGGGCGTTGAGTTTCATATTTTAACTAGCTGCCCCGCGGCTTCACCAGCTTCATTTGATTATTTAACTTCACCCCCTATTTCATCACCTTGGGGGTTGAATTTTTAAAAATCCTTTCATAGTGCTCAGTTACATCATGAAAAGGACATCTGTGTCAAATTTCAAGTTTCTAAGTACAGTAGTTTAGGCTGTGTTGATATAAATCAGTCAGTATTACTTTTTAATATACAGATCTTATCAATTTTATGAATATTAATTCATGTTATTAAACACAATTTTTCCTAAGCTTACTTTTGTTACCGCGGGAAAATTACTTTGACGTATATTATCGTGGTTAGTTTGATTATTGCAGAAGCCCGTTTCGAGCAACCCTGGTCACGACAAGGACGAAATTGACAGTTACCATTAATCACTAAACCGCGTACCGGAAAGTGCAGTGTGGTGGTAAATATTGCCAGGATTCATGTTGCATCGGTGGCTCTGGCAAGCTGTGGGGGAGGTCTATGTTCAGAGGACGCACTAGAACTGTAAGGTATGAAGGATGAGTCACAAGATTTTAAACAATTTTCGATTACTTTAACTGTTAAATGCATGACACCGAAGCTCTACATAAAGCTTGAAGGTTCAGATTGAATATTTTAATCTATTATGTATCTCCGAGATCTGAAACCAAATATTTCCTATTCATAATGAGTGATGAGTTGCAGTGAGGTACGGAACGCATCCCAGCCGTCACCTATTGTGCTGGGGGCATTTATATTGGAGATTAAGGTACGCCGTGACCCCGGGGTCAATGGCCTCTATTTAAAGGATCTAATTTGAGGATATTACACGGTAGC